>OZ022241.1:11117355-11392355 GCA_963978895.1 Erpobdella octoculata | reverse complement strand
CCACCAAATGATCTCAAGGAGTTAAACTTTTTACGTAGAAATAGTCTTCTTTAAACATCAAATCATCAGATTCTTTTTTTAAGACTAACAAACTATCAAAATCAGGCGTTCTGCAATCTTTTTTAATTTAAATAGAAGATACACAAAATGATGAAATCAGGGGCGCAACCAGCAGAAAATGCTGGGGGGGGGGGCTCAAGTGTGAAAAAGGGAAAAAACCCACTGCAAGCAAATTTTTTTGACTATTTTCAGTCTGCAGTCTTTTTTTGGTATCTTTAATAATTTATTAATGAAAGAAAATAAGAACTACAAGCTGAAGATAGTTAAAATCAGTCTCACACCAGTTAAAGCAATTATAAAAAATAAGTTTATGAATAAATGTAGCACCTCCCACCTCCCTACTCAAAAAAATCATTGAGTTTGGAAAAATTGCAGGACCCTCCGATTTGGCCTGGGCAGGGGCTTGCGCCCCCTGCCCCCTGGATGAAATTATATTCATACACGTGTTTCACATTTTCATACACGCATTTCATTATCTCCCAAGTTAAAATAAAACAGAGATAATCACTAAAGGAACATCATTTACGGAGATAAAAATGCTACAACGAATCTCTGGAACCTTAAAAAAAGACCGGTGTTGTTTAGAGGAGGAAATTAGTCTATTTCAGTTTGCTGTGCTATGGTTTCCCAGAAAGAGATTGTCTCATATTATTGATTTGATTGATGAAGCTATTTACAAAAATGGCACTCCACTGCATTCGCTGCTTAAGCATTTTCGTCTTTAAGAATACAAAATCTCTTAAATTTCCTTTTTTTATAAGTATTTTCTAAATGTATTTTAAATTTCATTTATATTCCTATCCAGCATCACAAAGAAAAAAAATCAAAAACTTCTAAAAAAAACTTGCAGTTTAAACATTTATTTTCTCATAAATCACAATTGAACGACTTTCTGCTTTAATTTGTTTTCAGAGTGTCAAACAAATATTAAAACGAGCAATCTGATGCGTTCATGTTAATTTATTTCGTGTTGAATCGTGAAGTTTTACAAAATGATTTTCTATTGTAACTATTATCAAATATTTCTATAAACTTTTAATCAGCTTTATTTGTTTGCTGTCTGATTTCGATTGTCTGGTTTGATGTAGTCTCATGTTTGCTTAAGTATATGTACGGTTCAGATCTAGTAGCATTTAGCATTACTACCTCAAAACCCTAATTAGGTTGATAAATCATTACATTATTTAAATTATTTTCTTAAAAATAAAAAGAAAAAATCAATACAAAAAAATAATTTAATTTCCAGTGTGTTCTACGATGCTTAGCGGAGTCTTCCTCTTCATCGGATCCGCCAATCCAACGACGATACGTTCCATAGACTCGTTCACGCGAACGTTCCATATGCCTTACGTTACCAACGCGGCACCTCTGCACAGGGCTGGAATGCCCACACGAAACACCTCCTTCATCATTTATCTCAGACCGTCCTACGTCGGCGTCATACATGCCGTCATCGTCAACTTCAAGTGGACCAAAGTGTATTACGTTTACAGCGATGACGACGGTAAGTTCTTGTGTAGGTGGACATTTATTACATTTAATCTTTTTTCCTTATTTTTTTCCCCACTTGTCATTTCGTCTGGCATCCGTAATCGTACTTACCTGCGCCACATGGATATTATAATAGAACCATTCAGATTATCAAACACATCACACAGACAGATACACAAATACACAAACATATACACACAGATACGCAAGGGCACCCGGACGCGCGCATTCCCGCTTGTTCTGCATTATGCGCTCCACTCTGCATAAACAAGCAAACACGACAGCGGCGACAAGACGTGTTGATCACACAGAAGTAGTTTCTCATTAATCTACTTTCCTGCTCACTAATTTCACTTCCACTCTCATCTCTCCACTCACATCTCTCCACTCCCATCTATCCTCTCCACTTCCATCTCTCCACTCCCATTTTTCCACTCCCATATTTTTTCTCCCCACTTCTTCTTTTTTTTTATTTTCCTGATATTTCGCTCTCTCTTTTTCATTCATTTTCTTTAATACCACGAGCGTTAGCCTTACAAACTGGATTCTTTCCAAGCCATTTACGAGAAATATGTTATAGCATGTGATGCAAACAATGGAAGATGGCGCATTTGATAATATCAGGGCTGTTTAAGATGCACTGAGGCGAATGTTATTTTTATTTGAAGTTTTAGATTGTGAGTGTCATCAAAGATAATTGAATGCGTCGTGAACTGCATTACTCATTGAGCAGATTTAAAAGCAGATTTAATTTATGCTTGTTTATATATAAAATCATAAAAATTGTTTTCACCTACAATCCATGCTAGCATATATATAAAATATGGGAAAGTAGGAAAGTAAGGGAAGTAAGTTAACGGGCATGACTTGAAAGACTTGTGAGTCTTTGTACAATTTCTGACGCAGCTGTGCAATAAAATAAGTAAAAGCACCAACATCTTCTGAAATTGAAATTAGGAAAACAATACTACCAGTACTGAACCGCACATAAAAAAAGTAACTGTGGCTAATATGTATATTTGGATAGACACAGCCTTTTTATTAAGAGATATTTTCTCTGAAAATGAGTTTTGGCACACAGTAAAGGTTAGACTCAATCATATATGATGTGAAGTCTGATTTGAACATTTAAATAGTAGTGACCACGCTGGAACATAGTATCAAACATTTTCACGAATACTGCTTCTGACCAGGTTAAAATTTATTCAGCTGCTGGCTGTTGTTCTGGCAAAAAACCTAAATTTGTTGGGCGGAGCTTTAACATAATAACATAAATATAGGCTTCCTTAAATGTATCATACCAAGAAAAATGTTTTTAATTGAATCAAATTTTTAATCTTATTTATTCAATTGGCGACATCGTTCCTGTCTTTGTTCAAGACTTGAGAAATATCATCAACGTGGAACGAAGGATGGTTGTGTCTTGGAAAGAGTGTTGAAAATATGATCGTTAATCCTAGTTTATATGCGCTCAAAACATCTTTCTTCCAAAATGCAAATCGACTGATCCAGAAACTCTATTTTATTTTGCAATATAAAAGAGTTTTCGTGCAAGATTTTTGTAAATAAAAAAAATCTTGTTTTGTTTCCATTCAAAACAACACAAATAAATTGACCCGTCTTAAATACTCTTACAATAGAGACATTTTTTTAAAATAACTTTACAATTTTTGCATTTTCAATTGAAAAAATAAATCTAAAATAGCCGAAAGAAAAACTAATACCACATTCGCATATTATCTGTTCGCCAACACAAATGGCCATTTATGAACCGGAAAATAGAAAATTTCACAGCAACGATTTTCTGAAATTTCGAAATAGTCGACAAATGCTTTTTTAAGTCATTTATTAATTATTGTAGAATTAATAAGAACATTTACATTATAATTAATTAATTTGTTTATTATTATAGAAGTAATAATTAAGAACATAAACATTATAATTAGTTCATTTATTGGTTATTATTATTATAAAATTAATAAGAACATTAGCATCATAATTAGTTGCTTGCCAAACTTGGGATGCTCATTAAAATCCGTTCCAGTTACTTTGTTTCAGTGAACTGATATTGTCATTAAAATTTGATATTATTTGAAGGTTTGTCAAGAGTCGAATATTTGAACTCAATATTCAACAAAGATGGTACGGTGGTTCAGATCGTCGTGTTGAGGATTCGAAACCTGCAAAGATGTCATTCGACATTAAGACAGATGGACAGCATCGAACATCCAAACGTTGAGAAGTTTATAATCATCGATGTCTCAAACCACGATATTCTTCAGTTTCTGCTAAGACAGGTTGGTTTAAAAAACAGCCATTAATTTATTTAATTTATTTAATTGATTTTTAGTAATATCTATAAAAACAACTGCAAACACCGAAAAAGATATTCAACAACCAGTGGCGCATCCAGAATTTTTTTCAGGACGTGTTTTGGAAAAAAATCTCGGAAGGGGTTTGGAGAAAAATGTTCAGCTTTGATTATTTAATACTTTTTTAAACCATATCAAACAACACAAGTTTCAATACAGTTAAATGAATTTTGAGTTCAAAAAACAGAATAATTTTACTTTAAACTTAAAAAATTATATATTTACAAAAATGTCAAAAAATGGTGTACTGGTTAGAAAAATAAACCATTGTTAAAATAAAAATGTTTGAATTCTTGGGTTTTTAACTATTTTATCCAAAAAGATATGAAATATCTATAGAAATTCAAAAATGTTGAACCATTTAATTTGTTCTCTGTTTTTTCGCAACATATTTATATGAAAAACCTTAATATTTTCCATGTAAGCAAGAGTAGGGATGGACTACAACATTTATAATGACTAATTAAAAAATAATTTTACATCAATCTTTCTGTTTTTTAACATCATTAAAACTAGTTCATTTATATATTTTCGTGCAGTAAAAAATCAAAATAATTGAGGGGGGGGGGTTATAACTCCAAAAACCCCTCTCCTTGGGTGCGCCATTGCCGAGATTGCATTAATAGTTTTAATTACACCATCTATGCTGAGAACGATATTACAGAAATCATCTCGTCGCAATTTTCACAACTTGAACTCCTTTACCGAAAGAATTGCCAGCGACACCTATTTTTTTGTTTTTTCGACAAAACCTTGCATGCAATCCCGCTGTTTTTATTTTTAAATTAGTGATTAATCAACTATAAGATATCACCGCAAAGACAGTTCAGCTCTTCTTCGTTCTCAACCTCATGCACCGTCATGAGTCGTTTTTCCTATTTACGACCAGCCTTTTCCGCATGCTCAATAAACAACAGCAAGTGCAGTTTGCCAGATAAGCCCACGCCGATTGTACGGTGTCTAACCCGTGTCGAAAAGTCACTGCGCATCTTATACCTCTACTGATTTGGAAGGAGGAATGAAGTGAACCACGGTGGAGAACTGAAATAATTAAAGTCTTTCGTTTAAAATTTTAACAAGTGGAAAGTTCCGCTCCACTCAACCTCCTCTGTGCCTGACTTCGAAACCGACCGTAAAAGTATGAAGGTGAAGGTCAATGAATGAATCTTCCTTGTGAAGTGACATTTGACCCCGAGAAAATTAGAGAAAAAGCCATAGTTTTTAGCGAAAAGAAGAAAAAAAAGTGAGAAAAAAATAGGAAGGCAATAATGACGTGAAGAATGGAAAAAAATTCTGTCAAGTTTGATGAATGGAGTTGAATATGTTGAAGCTGGTTTTCAATTGATTGAGAGCTCTTGTAAATTGAAATCGGTAGACTGTCATCCTTCTTTTTATTGGTGCATTCATCCGTACGTCGATACATTAATTCATTCATTCATTCGATCAGACGTTCATTCATTTATTACAATCCTCGTCACTCATCTCTCCGTCCGTTCATTAATCCGTCCATATAACTTTAAGTCCAATTATTCACCCATTCACAAGTCAAATCATTCATTCATCCATTCATTCATAGGTGTAATCATCTATTTATTCATAGATCTAATCATTCATTCCTTCATTTACCTATTCATACGTCTAATCATCCATTCAACCATTCATATGTCTAACCATCCATTCATTCATAGGTCTAATCATCCATTCATTCATCTGTACATTAATGTCTAATTATCCATTCATCAATTTATATGTCTAATCACCCATTCATTCATTCATTCATTCATTCATTCATTCATTCATTCATTCATTCATTCATTCATTCATTCATTCATTCATTCATTCATTCATTCATTCATTCATTCATTCATTCATTCATTCATTCATTCATTCATTCATTCATTCATTCATTCATTCATTCATTCATTCATTCATTCATTCATTCATTCATTCATTCATTCATTCATTCATTCATTCATTCATTCATTCATTCATTCATTCATTCATTCATTCATTCATTCATTCATTCATTCATTCATTCATTCATTCATTCATTCATTCATTCATTCATTCATTCATTCATTCATTCATTCATTCATTCATTCATTCATTCATTCATCCGTTTTGCCTTTCATCGTTTTATTCACATATGTTTCCGTCGAAAAATAATGTCGACAAATACAACCAGTGGCGCGATAGACAATTTCCGAGTGAATAAAAAGTAAATTTGTGCCACGAAAATAATTATTAGGTTTATAGAATCAGTAAAAGGTTTTCAGAATTTAAAAAAAACCATTGTTACGTTATGGAGAGTTTATATTCAGAACTCAATTAAGCAAGCTCCCAATAGGAAAAAACCAACAATTTTTCAAAAAAAATTTTTTAAATGTTTTAAAACTTAAATTGAAAATATCAAAATAGACCAAATTCTTACAAAATATTTCCGTTGAACATCATAGATTCAAACAGTTGGAATGAACAGGGCTAACTACCACTACCTTCTTTGTACATTGGTGAGTGAAACTATCAATATTTTCTTGAGCTCCTTAACTTAGTTGAATAACTTAATATTATTTTCAACTAGTTTTCCTATCAACTTTAATGTAAAAAATGTGTTATATGATTTGAAATTGAATTTGTATATATTGGTGCTAAAACCATATTTGTTTATATTAATTTCATATATTGAGACATTATAAGATTTCACAATGGTTATGTCTCACAAAGACTCGTTGAATATGATTCAGTCCTAGGTCTTAGAGAATGAAGGAAGATATAAATTATTAGAACCATGTTATGACTCCCGATATATAAATTTTTTTTAAATCAGCAATAAAACAAATTTGGTAGAATCTTATCGATTTTATTGGTCCATCATTGTCTTTACATGAGATTTGAGCTTTGAAGTTGTCAAACACTAAAATGATACTGTAATTTGAAACAAGCTGTTAGTAAATGAAAACTGTTTTTCTAAAAGACATTTTTATGGTATAGTTTACTGTTACTTACACATTGTCTAGCTTATATGAAGCATCTAGAATGAGTCTTACAGCTGTGTCCCAATAAAAAAAGTTGGGCTCTTTGAGGGATGTGAATGGATCATTTAAAGAGGGTTTGAAAAACAGCTGATGGTTTTATCAGCCGTTTGAAACAGATTCCCTTTTAAATAAAAATTCTTAAAGTACTCCAACAGCTTTGGAGCAAAAAAGCACTGGTTAAGAATGTTTGCTGGAAACTAAGTCGGAATGCACTGTAGGATGGATATGATGGAATGGTGTCAATGGCGCATTTTGTTGTTCTTGGAAGCTCTGTTGGCAATAAAACAAAAGAGGGAACGTTTTTGGATAAGCAATTGAGAGTTTCATGTACTTGTGCTTCTGAAAGCACAAGAAAAGTAAAACATTGCTAGGACTGATTCGCAAAGGAATTGTGGTTTCATTAAAATAATAATCATTCGTTTGGTCGTGGTCTTAATGGGACTGCCGTTGATTGAAGGCCCGTCAAGATGAAATATAAAGTGATTTAATGAAAACAATTGACTTCGGTTTTATAACTTTAGGAAGCAGATGAGACAATCACTAAAAATTAACATGAATGTGACAAAAGCTTAGACAAAACCTGCAAATACTAACACTGGATTTTAGAAAAATCGATATCATAATCATCTGCAAAATGGCAAAAAGTCCACGTTTGAAAAAAAGTTAGTCGCGTTGTTTGTCATTTGACCGATGCTTCCCAGAAATGTTGTTTAAAGGGGCGCTACAACGTGTCTAATCCGAATGTTTTAACAGATGTTTAGAAATCTGCAGTCATAAATAGGTGCTAGTATTAATCGATTGTTTGTTAGAAACCATTAATAAATAAATGCACTGGAAATATCAATGTTTGCAGTGGAAAAACAAAAATTCTGCAGGATGAATTTATAGAAATGGTTTAATTTAAACGGTTTCGTTGTAAAACATTTTTCGCTTTCAAATCAATGTTTTTAACTGTCACAAATATGTTTTAGGATTTTCTGGTCTCGCTGCATCACTGTGATGAAACGATCCTTTACTATTTACTCTTATTTTATAATTTTAATCAGAAAAACTTATTTTCAAAGAATAACAATAAATAATGTTAATTAACTTTTTTGCAAACTGCTAAATTTTTAATGAATGAATGTTTGACCATGTCTAAAGTTTAAAGAAGTCCATCAGTTGATCTCGAGGTTACTGACCGCTACTTTGTAATGTAAATTTCATTCTCAACCTTTCTTTCATTTATTTCAAATTTCATTCTGCCACGAAAATCACCTAATTAACTTCTGCACAACTAAGGAAACAAAAAACTGCTTCTTCATGAATCAGTCATTGGTCAAGTAACAGGGAAATGTACGGACGGAACCCTGTGGAATTTAAATCTTTCTCCCTACTGACTGTTTTGTTCTTCACATTTTTAAGTTTTAAAAAATGGTTTTTTAGCTCCAAAACTTAAATAGTTTTTTTTAAAGATTCTTTCGTTTCAAAAAAAAAATAAGAATTTTTGTGTTGTCTGTCGCTATTAAAGATTGTAAAAGCAATATGTAGTAGCAGGCATTTGATAAAGTTTCCATGATTAGAAGACTCTGCCGTTGTTATATCTTTTTAAATAAAACTTCAATTGTAACATTTCTGTATCTTCATAAAAAGTAGCCCCTAGGAATGAGCTAAACACAATAAAATGTATGTTATCAGATGGCTGATGCTCCTAGGAAATATTTGCTATAAAGCCACTAAGACATTTAACAAAATAACAGAACGTAATGTTTGTTTGATTTCATTTTCTGAATAATCTTCGATCAGCTGATCGTTCTCAGGTTACAAGCTTTTTTTTGCAGCTGAGAATCAATTCGTTTGCGCACCTTCTGGCAAGCCATTCCCGCCCATTCCCATTAAAGCTGATGAAGATCATGCGTTTGTGAGCTTTGAATTTCTTTGAAACAATTTTGGAACAAAGCACCCGCTGTAGACCTACAGATATAATAACATGGTGTTTAAATGTGCTCCTAACATAAAACACGTTTGAGCATGATGCCAACAAGGTATCAAGATCCTTATTCATCGATAGATTGCCTCGTAATAAAAAAAACTATTTAAAGCAGCTCACAGTTTTGTGAATCTGAACTGGGGAAACTAGTTTCTTTGTTACGAATATTTGTTTACACCATTAGTGACTATTGTCTCAAATTAAGCTGGTTGAAAAAAGATTGTATTTAATTACCCCATGATCATTGTTTTTGCTGACAACAATAACATGTTAAGTTGTAAAAATAACTTTAAAAAAACATGGGCAATGAAACAAAAACTTAGTCAAGAATATAAATGATTTTAAGGTTTCTAAGGTAGAGAGTAGAAAGTATGCCAAGCCTGCATCTACAAGTTTATGCCAAGTTGTTTACTAAATTGTTGTAATGCATAAAAAATGTTTGCTCGAAGATCAGTTCAACATGTCTTTCCAGTTACCGAAGAAACTAAATTCCTGCAGTTAACGGAAACAACCACAATTTAGTCTTAGGCGCTTCCGTGGCTTGCCTTGACGCTGTATAAATTCTGGTAATCATACGATTATAATTAGTGGTCTTTTCTTGATTTAAAAAAATAATAAACTAACTATCCAAGTAAAATTTTATTATTAGAGTTTACCAAAAAACAAGAAAAAAACTTTTTTTTTTTAATCTGGACTTCTGGAAAGTTTTTCTGCTAATCCTATTATTTGTCTGACGAGTTACTTGGGTCGATTTGCCTCGGAAAGATTTTAAGTTAACAAGCTGAAACGTCTGCTGCAAAATTAAATTTATGCTTTGAGTCAACAGAATCTTTGCTTTGCCATTTGCTTTGCATCAAAACATACAAACAATCAGATGGAACAGAGAAAATCATAATTTACAATTCGCCACGTTTTCTTAGACAAACTGAGCACTAACTTGTAAGTATTATTCTAAATCAGTTGTCGTTTCCAGTTTGAGTGTTCTATAACTTGAAATTATGACAAAAACAAATTTTCAGACATATTATTAGACCTAAAAATAATTAAAATGTAAATATCACTGAATAAATATTTTTAATTTAACAGGCTCTTGATGAATTGAACTTAGCTGAATTTCGGCTCGGTGGAGCAAATGTGACAGGATTTCGACTCGTCAACACTGAGCACAAAACTGTCAGAAGACCTGTATCGCCGTCGGTTCGTTGAAAACTTGGTTTTCAGTTAGGAAAATTTCATAAACATTTACGAATTTCAGTCTAGTAAATTTCTATTTTAAGCGAAAACCTAAAATACGATCAAACAAGCGGGACTTTGAACAAAATCTATTGAGTAGAAAAAAATCTTTTTGATAAAAAATGACCATACAATCAAGTGTTGCTTCCGACATAGTATTATTGCCATTATTATTATTACAAGTTTTTGATTATCTTCACTAGTCTGATTTCCTGCTGCTTAGCCGATAATTAATTTGTAACCAACTCCCCGGCTAGCTTAAAGGTCTAAAATTTTAAGCATAAACATAAAATGGATGACAACATCTTATTAATTATAAAATTTTGAAAAATATTTTTTAATTTTTTTGACTTACTTGCTTATATTATTACATTTAATAATAATAAAAAAAATAACAATATCTCATGAGGTGTTATACTTTTGCATTACGACCATTCTGCTGTGATCATCTTATATAGGCTGGACACCGCTGTTCTCCGCTCTATGCAAATTTCTTCTTCCAATTTGCAATTCAGTCGGGGTTTTTTGGTTGCAAGCATATTACGTCACCGACACAGTCACTGCAATGTGCAATTCATCTCTGCAATGTGCAATTCATCTCTGCAATGTGCAATTCATCTTTACAATGTGTAATTCATTTCTGAAATGTGCAATTCATTTCTGCAATGTACAATTCATTTTTGCAATGTGCAATTCATCTCTGCAATGTACAATTCATCTTTGCAATGTATAATTCATCTCTGCAATGTACAATTCATCTCTGTAGTGTACAATTCATCTTTGCAATGTGTAATTCATCTAGGCAATAAACATTTTATCTCTGATAGGAACAATTTATATCTACAATGTGCAATTCAAATCATGCACAGTTCATCTTTACACCGAACTGAACACGGTCCATACTGCATTCCAATGTTCAAATTATTTGTTTAGTATGCAAACACAATTCTGGATTGCGGTGCTTAATTTTATGTATTTTTTTTATGACACATGTTCTAAAATAAGCATTTAGAATTGATTTATTCATTGAATTTTAAAGTTAAATAATGCATATCCGTGCATTAATCAATTTGAAGCACATATATTACACATTTCACTTTTAGCTTCACAGAGCCCTTTAATGCATGCATTTCAAACTTTTGCATAGTTTTGAAGCTATGGCTGTGCGGGTAAGAGAAACCTCGTTAACGTCATTTTTTACCCTACCCGACCCGCAGGCAAAATAGTGTCATCATTGACTTTTTTCACACGGGTATACCAGCTGTTCCTCCAATTATTTAGCTTTACTAGATTACACTAAAAATGTTCTCACGTCACTTGACACTAAATTGCAGACAATAACCATCAAAATATCCAACAACAAATGTTAAATCAAGTGCGGTTTAATAACTTGTAACTTGTAACTTCAATAACTTATTACTGACTCCAACTTCAAAACGTCAATCGAAGTGGATATTTATATTTATACTTACTCAATTTATTTCACATACACACTCGCAGCTGTGTCCATGTGCGTTTATTTATGCGTCAAAATACTCAGGATTAGAGCTGGCCCGCAAATCCATCAAAGTATAACTTGCTGCACTGCTCCATTGTCTTCTGTTCTGAGTTGCAGGAACAGCCAACAAACCTTTGCCAATTTAGGAATTTTATTGTTTGTGAACTTCGGAGCCACATATTTTGAATGTTTATATGTAAACATCTATATAATTATTTTTGATTTGTTTTTGTATTAAAACATAGACAGTTATTATGTTAAATTACAAAAAAAAATTCAATTTTTTTAAAACTTAATAAAAGGCATTGTCATGAGGGGCGAGACTATATCTCAAATTTCAGCTCGATTGGATGACGGAAGTTAGTTAATTTTTAATTTCAAGGTGTGCAAACATTTAAGCAAGTAAGCAAACAAACAAGCAAGCAAGACCGACAGTGAAATTATAAAAGGGATTCGACAGGTAAGCCGTGAAAACCAGGTTTTTTCACAAACTTCTTATGTTTCTAGATTTGCCGGATTTTCATTTATTTCAAAAAAACAAATTTTTAATTGATTTTTTTAAATTTATATATGTACACATTTATTCAATTGTATTTGATTTGTTTTGTTTTAAAACATAGATAATTAATTTTAATATAAATTTCTTTTCAAAAAATTTTAAAACTTTCATGAGTAGCGAGCTTTATAATTCGTTGATTTTAATAAATTTCGTTTTAGAGTTTTTTTTAAACAATTCGGAATCAAAATATATTAAAATGTTAGATAAGTAATTGATAAAAACGGTTTGCGTATTGTAAAAAAGCCTTTTAACTCCCCGCCCTCCTAATGTCATCCGTCCGCAAGACCTTTTTTGGCCCCCCTTAATATGTTTCTGCATACGCCACTAGTTGCTCTTATGGTAGCATGGAGGTCTTGACGAGTACAAGCATCTTCACCTTGTTCTTGACAGCGGGCTGGGAAAAGATAACTAGGGCAGATACAAAATAGCCGCAGCTCAATAGTACCACGTCAACTTTCACACCTTTCGCCAGCTCAGTATACAGCTAGGACATCTAAAAGGGTAACCACGTACCCGCTGATGTCTTACCCGTGCCCGACCCGTACCTGTTTAGAGTCTACCCTACTCAACCCGTACCCGCAAAAACGCGTACGGGTAAACCCGCGCAGGGCCGTAACCAAGAATTTGGAAGTGGGGGGGCCCAAGAACTTTCTGGGGGGGGCACTGTATAAATTTTTTGTTTACAAACTTTTGTCCCAGTCCACTATGCGGCACAAAACTTTCCGAAATTACTAGGCAGAACATCAAAGGTGCTTCGCCAACTGTATAAGGCTAAACTACATTTTTGGAAGAAATACCGATTTACCCAGGAACAGACAGACAAAGACAGATACAAAAAATTCACAAAATTATGTGCGACAGCTGTAAAAAGGACCCAGTCTTACACAGAACAAAATTTGATCTCTACAAAAAATCTTGGAAATTTCTACAGATACGTAAACAAAAAATCTTCACACTCGTCCATAAATAGCATTGCAACCAGCAAAAATAATCTTACGTCGAATCCATCAGAAATAGCCAACATTTTCAACGATTACTTTGCTAGTGTGTTTACAGTAGATGATGGTAAAGATCCTAATTTTAAAGACCGAACCTCTGAACTACTGGAAAAGATCTCTTTTACTCCTGATGTTGTCCTTTCAGTCCTAAAAGGTCTCAAAAGTTCATGCTCCTCTGGTCCTGATGGAATACCAAACATCATCCTAAAACGTTGCGCCCACGGTTTAGTAGCCCCACTCTGTCATATTTTCGATATGTCTCTTAAGATGCGCAGGTTGCCAACAAATTGGAAGATTGCTTGCATTTCTCCAATTCATAAAAAGGGCCCGACAAGCTGCCCTTCTAACTATAGGCCAATCTCACTTACAAGTACCTGTTGTCGTGTCATGGAGAAGGTAATCACCAAGAACGTTTTGACTTACTTGTCCACGCACAACCTCATCTCCCATCACCAACATGGGTTTCTAAGGCACAAATCTACCTGTACAAACCTGCTTGAATGCGTGTATGATTGGTCATCGTCTCTAGAGAATTGTGAACGTACTGACATCATTTATTTTGATTTTCAGAAAGCATTTGATTCTGTTTCACACACAAAGCTGATGACAAAACTGAAAGGATATGGAATATCTGGCGATTTGTTGGCGTGGATTTTCGATTTTCTGAGTTATCGCACACAGTTTGTTCGCGTTAATGGTCATCACTCTGCCCCAAGAGAAGTTACTAGCGGTGTTCCACAGGGTAGCGTCCTGGGACCAATACTTTTTTTTATATACAT
Source organism: Erpobdella octoculata (assembly GCA_963978895.1). Taxonomy (NCBI): domain Eukaryota; kingdom Metazoa; phylum Annelida; class Clitellata; order Hirudinida; family Erpobdellidae; genus Erpobdella; species Erpobdella octoculata. The sequence goes on along the minus strand of OZ022241.1, from coordinate 11,378,361 downwards.
TAACGATATTACAGACAACCCAGCCTTCGAACAAGTTTCAGTCAAGCTCTTTGCGGATGACATCAAAATTTACAAAACATTCCAACCTGGAAATTTGGCTATGCAGGATGCGGTTGACGAATTGGTGTCCTGGAGTGGGATATGGCAGTTAAATTTGGCCCTAACAAAGTGCTTCGTATGCTCCATCTATGGTCTAGCAAGTAAAGAGCTTGATGTACCCAACTACCTTATTGACTCTCATCAACTGGAGATTGTTGGTCACGCAAGGGACCTTGGCGTTGTAATGGAAAATGACCTCAAATTTAAAAAACACATCGACAGTATTGTACATGCGGCATCTGTTAGATTACGGCTGATCAATTTATGTTTCACTACTAAAGATCCAGATCTCTTGACGAGAGCATTTTCCGTGTATGTACGACCACTACTTGAATATTGTTCTTCAGTGTGGAATCCACACCACAGGCATTTGATCGACAGGCTCGAGAGAGTCCAAAGACGATTCACAAGAACAATTCCTTCTGTCAGTCGTCTCCCTTATCTAACTCGCCTCAACATCCTCGGTCTCAAATCTTTGGAACATCGCAGACTCATTGCTGACCTATGTCTATGCTACAAAATTCTAAATGGTCTTATTGACTCAACTTTGGTCACCAGTTTTGAATCGTCTGGTTACCAGGCCACAAGAGGCCATTGTTATAAACTGAGGTCTGGCCTGCACAAGATCGATGCTACCAAGTTCTTCTTTTCCAATCGAATAATAAAATCCTGGAATGCCCTGCCTCACGATGTGGTCAACTCAACATCCTACAGCCGTTTCAAATGTCTGATAAATGAAACCGACCTCTCAAAATTTCTAACACCTAATGAATACAATGGCTAGTAAACTTCAAGGGTGCCACAGCCACCACCGATGCGCCACCTTCACAACTGTGGTCATGCTCGCTCTCCTTGCCGTAGTCATTCTGCTGCCGACCGGAGTTGACGCTGCCATCGCTACGCGCCATAACTTGGACAACAGGGACAAACTGATCGCTGCCGCCCATCCACCGCTTTTGAGAACAGATCTGGTGAGAGATTTCAACCAGCTCAGTGCAATGAAAGTATTGACATTGTGTCTACCCCAATTCATTTCTAACCCCATTGAACAATGTTTTGCGGAGTAGTGAATACTAAACTTTCGATAGTAATTCGCAGGTAATCACGATTTTGCCTAACTTTCCACTCAGGTTCATCATTAAGCTGTATAGGAACAGATGTCTGTTGTGTTTTGTTAGCATGGTAGTTAAATCATTTTGCCATTCCTAACTAATGCTGATGTTAACTAATGTTTAATGTTTTCGCTCACCAATTTGTGTTAGTGGTCATTTGTGACCCTCTTTTTGGTTAAATAAATAAATAAATAAATAAGTTGCGCGTGTCAGTGATTTGACCCTCAAAATGAGCTTTACGCAAAAAAAAACAGGTTCAGCGATTGAAATTTGAATCTTATTCTACCTTATTCTACCAAATTAATTTGAATTTGAAATAAAACAAATGCTGAAGATAAAATGTCGATCTTGAACGCTGAGAAAGAAAGTGACGAGGACGCAAACAAACAACAATGAAATTTATGTTAATGTATAGTAGAGTGTTCTTGCATGCGGTCACTGCATCCGGTCACTGTGGTAAGTCTCTTCTATTAGCATCTCTCTTTTCCTCTCTCTGTGAGCGGTGATATTCTCTAGCCATTAACTTATTTAGCATATCTCATTCCTTCTCAACGTGAGCTGCCTATTCTGCTAGGCTCCTAAGTTCTTTAACAGTACTCTCTCCCTCTATATGTTAGTAGCCTAGCCTCTTTACAGTTTCTCTTTCATTCTCTACTGGACAGTTTATTTTGCTGGTTCTTTAACTTTTCAGCATCTCTCTTTTTCTTGCCCTCTCAGTAGCTCTTTCTCTTGTATTATTATTAGAGAAATTGTGCGGTTTTATATTAACTGGACAGCAATACAAAAACTGGGGGGGCCTGAATGAGCTGGGGGGGCCCGACCAAAACTGGGGGGCCTGAACAAAACTGGGGGGGCCTGGGCCCCCCCGGCCCCATAGCTGGTTACGGCCCTGAACCCGCGCAGCCCTCCTTGTTGAAGCTATCGCACTCCGATTCAAACACCTATTTTAAGTTCATCTCAATTTAAGTCTTCAAAAATGATCTATAAAGTATAAATAATTAAATATAATTCCCAGAAAAAATCCAAAATATGTTGGTCTACAAGTAGCTGTATTAAAAAAACTCAAACAGTTGACTACAGTATAAATTCCTGACAAATAATTACTTTTTTAAGATTAGTGAGACACTCAACCTTAGAAATGCGAGTAATTTCCTTCGTTTTTGTTAAAGGAGCTACACTGGTAACACAGGGGAGATTAAAACCATCGACTTATATAGGCCGACAGGTGAACGCTTTGCCGCAATACCACCGCTGCTTTTTTTAAACGCTTCAAAAGGATTTGATCTACTTTGAGTTGATCGTGCTGAAAAAAGAAACGATGTTAGACACTTAAGTCCTTACTTATTTATTGCTACATTGGAATTTGCAAAACACCGCACCTTGTGTCCAGTTGTATGATGAGCAGTATTTATATAACCAACTGTTTTTTTCCTTCGAATTTGTAATTCTGCAAAATGATTTCGACTCGACCGATCGATCAATCAACGAGAAACTCCCAACCAATGAATTCCTGTATGGCTCCGCCTGCTGAAAAATATGATTATATAAATAGTAAAATTTGGATTATAAAAATAGTAATGATTTTGAACCTCTGGCGACTTATACATAAACAACTTATTACAGTCGCTAGATAGCAGGAATTAATTTGATTTGATTAATTTAAATTGATTTAAGACCTAATTCATGTCGGAAACATTAAATTCATGTATTGTCATCCAGAATAAAGCTTTTCTGAAAGTTTTAGAGCTCTAGGTGGTCGAAAAGTGGGTGAATTTTTGTTTCTAAGATTTGATCACCGCAGACAAACAAACAAACAAACAGAGAGGAGAGACTAATGAAGTTAAATAAAAACATTTCATAACTTGTGTAAAACTTATTGTTTACCTATAAAAAGTGAAGACAATTAATTGTATCAAAATTTCCTATGTATGTATGTATGTATGTATGTATGTATGTATGTATGTATGTATGTATGTATGTATGTATGTATGTATGTATGTATGTATGTATGTATGTATGTATGTATGTATGTATGTATGTATGTATGTATGTATGTATGTATGTATGTATGTATGTATGTATGTATGTATGTATGTATGTATGTATGTATGTATGTATGTATGTATGTATGTATGTATGTATGTATGTATGTATGTATGTATGTATGTATGTATGTATGTATGTATGTATGTATGTATGTATGTATGTATGTATGTATGTATGTATGTATGTATGTATGTATGTATGTATGTATGTATGTATGTATGTATGTATGTATGTATGTATGTATGTATGTATGTATGTATGTATGTATGTATGTATGTATGTATGTATGTATGTATGTATGTATGTATGTATGTATGTATGTATGTATGTATGTATGTATGTATGTATGTATGTATGTATGTATGTATGTATGTATGTATGTATGTATGTATGTATGTATGTATGTATGTATGTATGTATGTATGTATGTATGTATGTATGTATGTATGTATGTATGTATGTATGTATGTATGTATGTATGTATGTATGTATGTATGTATGTATGTATGTATGTATGTATGTATGTATGTATGTATGTATGTTGTGTTGTCATAAAACATAGTTAAGTTTAGAGAACCAAAGGACAGACACAGCTCAAGTTTTTCTATAGCTCTCCAAAACCTGGTGCATTGAAGTGTAATAGTTATCAGACTGAAGTTGACCAAGCCAAACAAAGACAAATCATTTTTGACTTGAGAGATATACAGCACAATTCGCCAATAATTAGTTTTATAAACTCCATTTAAGATGATCTCGATGGAACAGAAAACGAAAGGTCATTCTTAGTTCTTGGCCCAATGCCAGGAGAATGCTTTCATTTAGTATCTAAGGACAATGCTTTCATTTAGTATCTAAGGACAATGCTTTCATTTAGTATCTAAGGACAATGCTTTCATTTAGTATCTAAGGACAATGCTTTCATTTAGTATCTAAGGACAATGCTACAGATCAACGTACCCCATATTGGCACAGATAAAACTATAACAGAACTCGTCGTACCGTGGATCAGACGGATGTTTACGGATGGTGACGGTCTCAACCGACACAAGCCAATCCAGTATGCTAACAATGAATTTGTCGTAGAAACTGTCTAACTGGTCGACTTCGAGTGTGTTCAAATGCGTGACCTACTTAGTCTCCTAGCAGGTGTAATGTGGCAATTTCCTACCGAAATTGAGACTCAAGATGTTTACTGCAAACTTTTCAGCCAAATCAAAAATCTTGCTGAACTACCTGGCAAAGCAGATATTATTGTTCCGAAAAAAACCAGTCCTGAAAATAATATTTTTACAAAAAAGTAAAACCGAGAAAACCGTCAGTAGCTCAGTGAGTGTTTGATCTTTAGGACTTTCTGAACAACTTAAATGTGGAAGTGCTGACGCCACCTGGTTTTCTTGTGTAAACTTTCTACTCATGTTTGACGAAAGTGTAGTTAGATACACCCAGAGACAAAAATTGACAGACTTTGAGTTTTACGATACATCAGTTTATTATGTCAATAAGAATTACTGACAGCTTCATCCGCCCTCAGCATATTCTCTACGGAGCTTTTTTGAGTTCTATGGACATTGGATTCATCATGAGGGACTTTATTGAAAAAAAATTGAGTTCCGCCTTCTGTCATAAGTTCATAAATTCATCACTGATGTTATGGAAACTGAACGTGAGTGTAAAAGTCGAGAAAAATTGATTAACGGAAAATGGTTTAAAATTGAGCAAATTGCCATGATGGTACACGCGTAGTAAGCTAAATAAAGCACTGTAAAACATTCTAATATACGCATTGAGTCATCACTAATTGAGTAAAGTTTAAATCAGAAAGATATATATAGTAAACTTTATGCAAAACATTTCAAATTCTGAAAAGGCAGGAAACCAATTTACGCCACTGGCCAAATATCTGAACTATTGATGTTCTAGAGGTGTAGTAAAGATTAGTAAAGATAATCAACTCCGCCATGTTTTGCAAGCCAGTCCCAAGCCTGGAAAAAAGAGAGAAAATTTAGAAGGATCAATTTATGATCCACGACAGGAAGTACTTAGGTGCTTCCTACAAATCCTACATTCAGCCATTTCATTCTTAAAACATCTGGTGTAAAGGACTATAAACTATTCTAAAAAAACATTGTATGAAAAATTAAACTTTATGTTTTTGTTAGAACTTCTAAGGGCCGTCCATAAAGTACATCACGCTGTTTTTTGACAATTTTTCCCCCTCACACCAAACGGTTGTCTCAGCCAGGCTAAAGCGCTCAACGATCTTTTTGTAAAACTTCAACAATTTGTCGTATGTTCAATAAGCGAATATTAATATTATTATTATTAGAACATCTCACATCCCACGCGCTTCTCATCTTCTGTCCATTACAACAGAAAGTTAATCTTCACTGTCAATTTTTTGACGGTATCAGCGACAGATCCAATATTTTCCGATGGGGGGATGATCTAACATACCGATCCTGGGGGGAGGGTGTAACGATCACATTTTATCGACAAAGATTTCATTCATTTTTCAAAATAACACTATTGGTTTTATATATTGTTTCTTTAGAAAAAACGTTCTTATTGGAAACAAGTATAGGAAAAAACGAGTTTTTCAACACAAACTTTGATTTCAAATACAGTTGGTGATCGGTTAACGAACTGTTCGGATAACGAACAAGTCGGATGACGAACTCTTCCATGAAAGATTTTTGTGTTCGGACAACGAACACATATTTGGATAACGAACTTGAACAAATTTCACGGAGCGGTTACCGGTAAGCGGAAATCTGCTGTCACTGTGCGTGTGAACTGTCCTCGCCATAAAATCAAAACAAGAGATTATAGCTAATGTAGAAAGTGGACAGAAGACGGCTGATGTTGCGAGACAGTATGGTTTGAATAGGTCTCCAGTATGCACAAAGATATCATCAAGAAGACTCAAGCAACTAAAGGAGTAACGAAAAAATGAAAAGGCCTGAATAATATACAAGACTATATAAATATGTATTATTTTTCTTAACAAACTTACTAAGAAATTATACATAATTTGTTTATAATTTCTTTCTTAAGTGTCTCCAGAACGAATTAATCGGATAACGAACAATTCGGATAGCGAACACAGTCTTGGAACGGATTAAGTTCGTTAACCGATCACCTGGATTTAAAACTGCTTTTTACAAGACTGCAGTTTGCACAAAAATTATAACAAAATTAATAATATTACCAGAAAAGCAGATTTTTAGATATCAGTGCTTGCTAAAGTTAAAGATGGAAAGCGTTTAAGACAGCTTGAGCTTGTATTAGAATTATATTTTTCAAAATAAATTTAGGAGCTACCTTTTATATAAAATGGAATTGACAGAAAATATATAAAATATACTGTATATTTTATATATTATATACAAAATAAGATAAAAATTTTAAATAAAATTCATGTGCGTGTATCCCTTAGGAATATTAATTGAATATTAATTGCAATTTACTGGTGTTTATAAACAATCATGTGGAGCGACGAAGCTGGGGACTTTTTTTAAAAAGAAATCTTTTTATAGCAAATAAAAATATTTTTTGGTAATCTGGTGGGGGGATTCATCCCCCCCATTCCCCCTCTGGATCCGTTGCTGGACGGTATATCTCTAATAGTATGTAAATAATAATACACAAATAAAAATTTTTTAAATGTGTGACGTCACACATGATCTGTACCCCCTCCACCTGTGGCCTGTCACAAACTGTCACACTTTTACAAACCCCCTCTCCCTCCTGGAGCGTGACGTACTTTGTGGACGACCCCTAAGAAGGAGCCGGACCATTAGGCTCCCTGGGTCGACCACTAGTCACTAGGGTTGGTTTCACACAGTGCGGTAACTCACGGCTAACAGTGTCACCACAGCCTGACTTATCCTATAGACCTATTCCGGATTCGTGTACGTCATCACAAAAATTCAGCCTCCATAAAGTAGGACATCACAGAGCCCTAACCTTGCTCTCCAGTACTGTAGTTTCGCGCCACTGCGCCACATAAACACGACAGAACACGACATAAACACGAGCTAGTTAATGTACCGTCTAAATTGCTTTGTCTTCATAAATGGTTGCAAACGTAAATAACCAACCAAGGTGTAGATTATGTTATTAATAAATATTCTAACATTAACGCATCTTCAAATTTGAGAAAAAAGCAGACAACATAGAAAAGAAAGCACATAGAATATGGTGTATTTCTCACACAGCAACAACTAAAAAATAAATAAAGAAGTATGGATATCGAAGTTTTCAAGTATATTTACCGTATTGTTAAATGAATGTTTTTTGCCGATTAATAATACAACATCAAAGAGTATGTGAATGAATACTGAGGTGGTATTTTACCCAGTGACCTGAGTCCCTGAGTGACCAGAGAGTGGAGTGACTACTAAATAATGTGCGTCAATACTGCTTTGTTTTTGCTTTGCTGCTCTTGCGTCTGGATCCGATGCCAGCTGATTTCCGAATTCTAAAGCCCTGTCAAATTTTTGAAGCCAGTTTATTCTCGCTATCGCTGTGCCATACTATCGCAATGTAATGAATTATAATGTAAATAGACCATCATTATTCTTCTAAATGTCTAAATTGTATTCCATCAATATTTATTACATTATATTTGCTGTTTTGCTGCTTTTGTTTAATTAAATGTTGTTGATTGCAATCAAAGAGTTCGAGCATCACGTCCAAGATTTAAAAAGTTTTAACTTCTGACTTTGAAGTAATGCATTTTTATCTTTTAACTTGAATGATGCTATTGACAACACTCACTGTCACTGTCAATTTCCATTAGTACTAATAGACAGTGCATCCCAAAAGCAGTACGCTCACTATCAATAGAACTAATGACTATTGACAGTGCTATATCAAAAATGTCCAAAAGTGTTTCTCACTCACTAATTACCCAGCTTTCAAAAATTAAGGCTACTGCTGAATAATTTTCACTTGTCACCTCTTTGGTTGTTTCCAAGCTCGACTAATGCAACTCAGCTACCTCATCGGCTACAGTTCGTCATCAGTGCAGCTGCCAGGCTTGTGAGGAGGAGGTGCAAACATAACATGACATGACTGGTTGAGAATCGAAAACAGGATCGAGTTCAACTTGGCACTTCTGGTCTTCAACTGTCTTAGGAAGATGGCTTTTCCGTACTTCACATCAAACATTCTATGCCTCTTTGCTCCTTCTTGTTCTGACCAGGTAACTCAAAGGTGTGGGAGGTCACCTCCGCAGTCGCAATTGAAGGTTTTAGAAATTTTCTGAAAACGCACCTGTTCTGTGCCCTTGTGGTCCATTGATGGATTTATGCCACCTGCAAAAAGATCTTCCAACATCCATTTAATCATTCATTTTAGAGTGCAAGCAGTAGTCAAACTTTATCCTAATCCTTTATTTTTACTTATGATTGGGATTATACAGAGGCACTCACAAATTATTTATTGCATTATGTTTAACCTTAAATGGTATAAACAGATTTTGAATGTAGTTTCTACAATATTTTTGGCATCTTCAAGTTATTTTTGAAGAAACTTTGTGTCACACTAGTAGTAGATTTATCATTTAACTTATGTGTACAATTATATTATGGATAATGTATAATCTTAACACTGCCAGCTTTTGAAGACATGACTATTTAGTAGGTCAAATAAACTGCAGTTGAAACAGTCTGGTACATTTGAGATAAAACAAACTTCTAAACCAATTCAAGAAATTGAAAATTTTTTATTTTAAAACAGTCAGCAGACGAGTTGAACTTTGCTGAATTTCGACAGGGCGGATCCAATGGAACAGGTTATCGTCATTTCAGCTTAAACCGAGATCTAAAATATTTCAGAAGAACTGTCACGGTCAGTTGAATGAATATAAAATATTCTCAGTGGTGTTTTGCTTATTATAAAATACTAATTTTAGATTAATCAGTGACGACCATAGTGGGCAAAAATTTGTTATTCAAATAATTTCAAATAATTAAAGTAAAAAACTTAAAATTGCAATACATATGTTCCATAAATTAACATATCACTCTATGTAACAGTTGGAGTCTGCCTTGATAACTGACGCTGTAACCTTGGTGACAAGTGGATTAAACGAGATGATCAGAGCAAAAACGGATATGAGAGGAATCCATAGAAGGGGCGAGATCTATAACAACGAAACAAAAGGAATACAGTGCAGACTGTACGATAAATCGACCATATGGATACCTGGAAAAACCATTCTCAACGTTTTCCACAAAGTTAGTTTGCATTTTAATTGAATTATTATTATTTTTATTTTTATTTTTAAATTGCGTTTAACGTTCGAATGAGCAATTTCAATGATTTCATTGCTCGATTTCCCTCCAGGTCACAAAAAAAAACGAAATTGGATATTTTTGTCTGCTATTATTGCAGCAGATGTTTATGAATTTCATTAAAATTTAGCTTATTTATAAAACAAAATTCAATGCATGCAAAAAAGCTGTTTAAATTTCTCTGAAGTTCAAAAGTTCATCTCTCTAATAAGAATTATTTTATGATAACTTCTAACTTGTAATCTTTTAGTAATAAGAATTTTCATGTAAACAATTATATTGTTGTCGTAGAACTTGTGAAACAGTAACTGTCGTAGAACTTGTGAAACAGTAACCATGCTGTTTTTGTTGGAATCATCAAAAAAAAAACAAAAAAATTAATTAAAATTGAACTTAAAAATCAACCTTGTGGTTTTCTTGTAAGACATCTTTTAATTTGAAAGAAAGTTTTTTTTACTTCACATCAAATGAGCATAAAAAATTTAAAAAATAAAAAAACTTAAAATTCTTGAAAGAAATGGGAAATCCCCATGTTGTGCTTCGTCAAAAAAACAAGACAACTGCAAACTTGCAGAGCTCATCAGCAAACATATCTAAAAAGTCTTGCTAAACTATGAGTGATAGAAAAAGAGGTGGTCATGAAGATGATGGCTTAAAAGAAAATTCTTCTGCAATTTTATTCAACCTTTTGACTTTCAAACAATAACCTTAAAACTGATTTTTGATTTTTGTGTTTTTATATTGAATCATTACTGATTATGACCACAACCCTTCCAAATCAAAACATGTATCATTAATATTTAGTAGACTGGTATATATATATATATATAGAACCTGCCAAAAAAATTTAAAAATAATTGAGTGGGTAGTTTTTGAAATTTATTAGTTGCTTTTTTTTTATTTAAGTTTTATGTGTAATATAATTTTTTAAAAATTAAATGCTTATTAATCTAATGCAAAAATATGTTGTTAGTTTAAAAACACCATAACTTTTAAACACCACAAATTTGCAAACAGCAACATTACATATCAATAGCATTACAAAACACATCAAAAAGAGGAGCAGTTGGCTCAGGGCCAGCAGCGATACCATGGCCAGTGAAGTTTATCCGAGGCATGGTTGAATTGCTAGCAGAAAGGGAGGTCGATATGCTGGCCCTGTATAACCTATTGCACGGTAGTGGTTGGCAGGCTGAGGTAAATCGAGCTATGTGCCCATGAAAGTCTTCCTTGTGCTTTCGCGGCCTCTCTTCATCAAACCAAAAAATAATAACACTCGTTTTGTGTCACATAAACACATCACATAACGCTCAAACTGTTGTGACATACTAATTAAATAACTATCTATTTAATTATATATCTTTTTAGTATCTATGTATGGACACGAGCTTCGTGTAGTTCCGCCTTCTTTGTCTTTTGTTGTTCGGATTGCCATCGTGCTGGTCGTGTCTCGTATATCGAAATAAACGTTCGTGAGTTCCTTGTTTGTATTCTAATATATATTATAACCGACGTTATAACACAAACATACATAGCGTCTAAATTGTCTCAGACAGATATAGACGTTAATTAATCCACACACATCAAACTAGGTAAGTTAATATAATAAGCGTCGTAAAGACGAACTATCCTGTAAATTAACTTTTATATCTCTGAAAAAATGTTTTATACATATACATGAATGGCAAGTTGATGATATAACTCTATATCTGTGGAAAAATTTGTTATAAATTTGCTATAATCTTACTTGTTTAAAAAAAATAGACTTTTCCTTTTTTAAATCCCTTATATTAACTTCACCAATCTGGGTTGCTTGCTTACTTGTCTGCGTGCTTGCTTGAATATTTGCAAACCTTGAAAGTGAAAATAACTAACTTCCCCTCATCCAATCAAGCTGAAGTTTGAAATATAGGTTTGCTCCTCATGACAATGCATTCTATTAAAGCTTGAAAAGTTTTTTAAAAAGAATTTTTGTACTTAAAAATAATAATTGTCTATGTTTTGAAACAAAAACAAACCAAATACAATTAAATAAATTTTTACATATATAAATTCAACAAATGTCATTTAAAAAGAATTTTTTTGCAATAAATGAAAAGCTGGCAAATCCAGAAATGTAAGGGATTTGTTGAAAAACCTGGTTTTTACAGACTTATTTGTTATCTTGCAGCATTCTTTTGTGGCATGTTTGATGGCGAGACACAATTTCAAATGGTATTTGTCTTTGATCTTTTATGATATTTTTGGTACCTTTTTCTTGCCAATCTCACCTTCCATCAAAAATTAATATGCAACAGACCAGACCATACGCAAGAATATGTGATTTGACAATATCTACACAAATATCTTTAATTAAGCTTTCTTTTCTTAATACAACCCTCGGGACATTACCACAAGTGAAATTGAGTTGTTAAGAAAAAATTCTAACATCATAAAATTTGTAAAACTTGTTTTTTTAGTTTAAAATTTTGAAATTAATCTATGTATCTCATGTTTGCAAAGTTACTTTCATCTAACTGTTTCATGTTTTCATCACTTTTTATGAAACTATTTGGAAACGATTGCTATAAAATAGTATAAAACATAGCAAGTTTCTTTAAACCCAGCACAGAAATCTAGCAGTTACTTGAAATAAAAAGCTAAGTAGTAAATAAATATGAAATATTTAGTATAATAATGAAAACATTCCAAAGGTCAAGTTTGAAGGTCTTACAGGCAATGTGGCTTTCGACCAATCAGGTCATCGAGTGAATTATACATTGAGTATTTGGTCTCATCAGGCTGAATCGAATAATCTTGTAAGTTTTCTTTAATATTTCTTTCCAGTGGCTTCTTTGGAAGTTAAAATTTGTGTACGTTTAAAAAGTGAAAAGTTTTTTGTAGATCGGCAACTGGCACTCTTCACTGGGTTTAAAAGTTTCTTCACCAAAACAGGAAGATAACCATTCCTCTTTGTTGAAGTTTAACAGGACACGAAAAGTTGTTTCAATCATGGTTTGTTGCATTTCTGCAAAAATGATTAATTTGTTGATCAGTTTTAATTTTCACATATTCGGACAGATATTATACGAGCCCACTGTCGTTAATCAGCAAGATTAGTTCATTCGCTTTTCCGTCCTAGAATCAACTCCAAAAAATAAACAAATAAACTTAATTAATTTGAGAGGAAGAAAAATTTAGTAGAAAATTTACTGCAAAACCAGATAAAACACATTTAATCAATTTGTGACAGCTGTTTCTTATTTCATATATTTTTCTAATAACCTCACTGTACAGAGTCATCCTTACATGATGGTTAGAAAGTTGAAACAGCAAGAGATAGAAGCCGGCGTGGTACTGCAAGGTAACGACAGATACGAAGGCTACTGCGCAGAGCTCGCAAAAATGATAGCGGAGGACATCGGGTTTGAATATGAAATTGAAATCGTAAAGGACGGCAAGTACGGAGAGAAGATGCCCGATGGTAATTGGAATGGAATGGTCGGAGTTCTATCTAGAAGGGTTGGTTTTATGTTTAAATTTATATCTCTTACAATTTTTTCTCCTGTCTGATAGAGAAAGTTTTTGTTTCAAAGCTGCTGCTATAAATAATTAAAAGTAATTTGGGTGTCAATTTAAATGAACTTTTTTTTCTTAAGAGCAAAGTTTTTAGTTTCAGTTCGTGACTTGCAGTTTCCTGCTTTATATTATTTTTCTGAAAAAATAAAAAATAAAAAACAGCAACGAACGATAGTAAATTAGGAAAGTGAAAAAAGCAATTTGCAATTTGCTTTGTCGTTCAAAAAGCCAGAGTCTCTGAAGTATACTCTTTGCATAAAAATAAAATTTCTAAAAAAAAATTCTTCCAACTACAACAACGAATAATAATGGCTTCATTAAAATTTTGCACGCATGCCATTCATTTTGTTTCAAGTCATTTAATAAATATATAATTAATAATTGTTGAAATTCTGCAGCTAACGAGAAAGAAATTTTAATTAACCAAGGAAGCAGACCTAGCCATTGCACCTATGACGATCTCATCGATGAGAGAGCGTGTCATCGACTTCAGCAAGCCTTTCATGAACCTGGGAATTTCCATCATGATCAAAAAACCCGAGAAGCAGAAACCCGGGGTTTTCAGTTTCATGGACCCGCTGTCCTACAACATCTGGATGTGCATCATTTTTTCTTACCTCGCTGTCAGCACCGTACTTTTCCTCGTCAGTAGATTCTCCCCGAACGAGTGGCAGATCGAGGACAGCGAGCACGGACCGGCATTCGTTAACGATCTCACCTTGCTTAACAGTCTCTGGTTTTCACTGGGTGCTTTCATGAGAAGAGGTTGCGAAGTATGCCCCAGGTTGGTTATGAATATGTATTTATTACTTAGTCATTATTATAACATTTTTGAAAATGAAAACCTCAATATATCTTTTATTTTTGGGTTTTTACTAAAATGTATTAAATTCTTTTTTAGGTTATTAAACATTAAATATCAGTTTTTAATCAGATAGTTTAACTCAACAGAAGTCACTGGCTAAGATGAATGCCTTAATTATAACCTTGATTTAAATGCAGTTTTTTTATCTAGTTATTTCTGTAAAAATTTGTTTATTTTTATTATACGTTTTTCTTTAACATCACATGTCCATTAAATTCCGCGGCAAAGTATGCTTTCAATCTGAAATTCGGAATATATTCGTATTCTGTATACATTAACAATATTGATTTGAAAAATTAATAATTACAATTTAAATTAGCATATGCAATAAACTTCAGTCCATAAAAGTTTTAAAGTTTATTAATAATTTCATAATATCAAGGTTATTAATAGATAAATAAAATAAAATTTGAAATATTAAAGATTCATCAATTTAAAAAAAAAACTTAAAAGTAGATATTATAAATAATAATTTAAAAAATTAAAAACATGTTTTTATAAAATGCTCTAAAAAGTACAAAAGAAATTATAAACATAAAAGCATGTGGAGTTTTATTTTGCGTTCCTACGATTGCATTGATTGTGTCCCACGCTTTTATGTTTATAATTTATTTTGTACCTTTTAGAGCATTTCATAGAAGCATGTTTTCAATTTTTTAGAATGATTATTTATTTTTAAATTAATTATTTTTTTAAATAGGTTTTATTATTTCATTTAAAAATCTCAAGACTAAAATCTAAATAAACTGTAAATAATTACAACATCTCCATAAAGGGATAGCTAATATTTTTACATTGAGAACTAAAGTGTATGTATGTATGTATGTATGTATGTATGCATGTATGTATGTATGTACGAGGGTGGTCCGATAAGTACTTAGCCTACAAAAGAAAAAACAAAAAATTTTGAAAAGTGACGATTTATTTTTCAACATAATCTTCTTTTAGCTTAATATACTTGACCAAACGATGCTCAAATTTTTTTAACCCGTCTGAAAAAAACGTTTTCTTAAGGTCCGTAAAATAGGGCTACAGGGCGGCGATGACCTCCTCATTCGACTCAAATTTCTGCCTGGCGAGTGACTTTTTTAATATTGGAAACAAAAAGAAGTCCCACGGGGCCAAATCTGGAGAATATGGTGGATGGTGCAGCAGTTCGTAGCCCAATTCTACTAACTTGGTCGTGGGGAAGGCGGAGGTGTGAGCCGGTGCGTTGTCATGGTGGAAAAGCACTTTTTTCTTCGCCAAATTGGGTCGCTTTTTCTGCAATTCGGCGTCGAATCGGCCCAATAATTCGGCATAGTACAGTCCTGTGATTGTTTTCCTTTTCTCCAGGTAGTCGATATAAATCACATCTTTTGAATCCCAGAAAATGGTGGCCATCACCTTTCCGGTCGATAGGACCATCTTGGCCATCTTCGGAGCACGTTCGCTGGGTGAAGTTTCTTTGGTCTCTAGTGTGTACCAGTGGATCCATGTTTCGTCAACGGTCACGAAACAACAGAAACTACTTCGGACGGCGCTTAAACAGCGTCACACACTGCTCTGAAGTGGTTTCACGATTTCTCTTGTTGTCCGGAGTGGGCAAACGCGACACCCATCGCGCAGACAGCTTTCTCATGCCCAAAATTTTGTGCAAAATATAACCCACGCAGTTTTTTGAAATGCCTACTGTCTCAGCTATCTTGCGCACCTTCAATCGGCGGTCTGCCAATACCAGATCATGGATTTTTGAAATGTTATCCTCCGTGGTAGCCATTTTCGGGGTACCTGGGCGTGGCTCATCAAAAACCAAGGTGCGACCACGTTGAAACTTGTTAAACCAATTTTTGAAGGTGGCCATCGAAGGAGAAGAGTCACCGTACCCAGCATCCAAGCGTTTTTTTATTTCGCTGCGCGATTTCCCTTCCAAAACAAGAATCAAATCACTGACTGGTACTCCCCTCTCTTCATTTTTTTAAAATCCGCCGACACGCCCACTACCACAGGCGATCAAAAAAAACCACGAGTTCGATTTGGCTGAAATTTTGACAGTAGCCATCTACCAGAATGTACTACACAATAGTAAATTTTTCCTGCGATTATTGCGCCATCGGGCTTTGAGGCTAAGTACTTATCCGACCACCCTTGTATGTATGTATGTATGTATGTATGTATGTATGTATGTATGTATGTATGTATGTATGTATGTATGTATGCATGCATGTATGTATGTATGTCATGTATATATGTATGACAAAAGTTTGGTAGTGTTCTTTAAGAGATTTTTTTTTTTTTTTTTTTTTATGATAGTTTATAGTCCTTTACACCAAGTGTTTTAAGACTGAATTGACTGTATATAGGAAGCACATAAGTACTTCCTGTCGTGGATCAAAGTTTGATCCTTTTAACTGTCCCTCCTCCTTTATCCAGGCTTGGGACTGGCTCGCAATTAGCGAGGCGGAGTTTTCTTTAAGAGAAAAGATTCATGCTTTTTATGGTTTCATGCTTTATCACCTAGTGGTGTTTAACTTCATGCTGAAATTAGCATTATCAGATTTTGTACGAGACATTCATTAAAAATTCACTCCTTTGCACGTTTTCGAGCAAAATTGAAAAACACGGACATGTTCTTGAGAGAAGAGATGTCAAGAAAGACAGGAAAAAAATGGCAAAGAAAAAAATGTTCATTCCAAAAAGTTTGAATGAATTTTCATTGCCTCGGCCACACGAATTCCTGGCTCAGTTTCAAGCGTGCTGGTTGATGTATTTGGCATTATTTATTTAAATAACAATTGACATATTGCTGCTGTATAATATTTGTCTTTAAATATTAATTAAAAAGCTGTAAAAACGTGTTGAAATGTGGTTTGTGTGAAAAAAGAAATTCCCCCCTGTGTTCAGATCACTTGCTGGCAGAGTGGTTGGCAGCGCCTGGTGGTTCTTCACCCTCATCATCATCTCTTCATACACGGCCAACCTCGCTGCCTTTTTGACCATCGAACGAATGCTGACCCCCATCAAGAATGCTGATGATCTTGCCAAGCAGTCGGAAATCGCTTATGGAACGCTCGATGCTGGTTCTACTAAAGATTTCTTTCGGGTGAATTTCTTGCTTGCATTCTTTTTTTTATTTCTTTATGACAAATTTTTTCTTCTTTTTTTCTTTTATAAAATTCATAAAAGATTATTTGGAAGCGAGCTCATTAAATAACAGGAAGCCGCGAACACAATTTTAAGCTCATGCACAGCAAATAGAATCAGCGTGGATTTGGAAATGGAATTTAAGAGAACAAATGCCTGCAAACGATCTTCTTGCGACTTGTTTCGAATAATCCGGCAACCGTAAAATATGATTCGTCAACTGAGAATGAAATCACAGGAGAGAAGTCAATCTTCATTCAATCACTCCTTCATTGCATCATTAATTCACTTCTTCATTATTTCATTCATTCACTCTTCCACTGCATTATTCATTCCTTCCTTCATTGCTTCATTCAATCACTCAATCATTGCATTATTCATTCACTCCTTCTTTACTTCATTCATTAACATCTTCACTCCTTTATCCATTTACTCTTTCAATGCATCATTAATTCTTTTTTTATTGCTTATTCATTCACTTCTTCATTACTTTATTCATTCACTCCTCCATTGCTCCATTCATTCACTCCTCCATTGATTGATTCATTCACTCCTCCATTGATTCATTCATTCACTCCTCCATTCACTCCTTCATTACTTCATTCATTCACTCCTTCATTCATTCCTTTATTATTTCCAACTGATCTCTCGGTTCATCTATGTTATTGAATTACTCATGCTTGTTACCCACAGTTGCAATAAAAAAAAAGCTTTAAGCTCTCTCATTTTTTCACAAAAAATTCCACCAACCAAATTCAGCTGCCAAATGTTCAACAATAAGCTTTCACTGTCTAAAAATTTTGACAAACCTCTGTGGATTTCTGCACAAATGCTCCCATTTTTTATGTTTTAGTACTTGTTATCAAAATTTTGTGTAATTTGAGATTGAGAACAAGCTTTAAAAAGCATTAAGAAACCTCTCAGGCCGTTGAGGGAATTCTAAAAAAGCTCGAAACATGCGCTTCGCCCATATCTTGTACTAATGCATGGCTTACGCAGTGTGTGTAAGGCTAATTAGATTTCAGCAAATTACTCCACGAGACTATATAGTACAGGAATTAATTAGCGAAAACAAATAAACAGCTACTGGTGTACATGCATAGGTCTGAATGAGTGTATTGTGTGTTTTTTAATGTCATTTTGTTGGCGATCCGGCAATAATTTCCAATCGGCAGACATCAAAGATTCCAACATACGAGAAGATGTGGAACTTCATGAGCAACGAACCCGGAGTGCTCGTCAAGACGACGGAAGAAGGAATCAGCAAAGTTAGAAATTCAAAAGGAAAATATGCCTTTCTTCTCGAATCATCTATGAACGATTATTATAACCAACGCAAGCCGTGCGATACCATGAAAGTTGGAGAAAATCTCGATTCTAAAGGATACGGTGTGGCCACTTACATCGGATCCGATTTGAGGTTCGCATTTTTATTCTACAAAGCGATATATATGTTTACTTTTTAAACTAATTTTGATATTAAATTTATGGAAATGGTCGATCTCCAAGTGGATTGAATAAATTTATAACTTTTTATTGCTTGTGTTTACTAATATTTGAAAATATTTGACTGAAAACTCTGTACAACTATGGCACTAAAATGATTTGTTTGAGTTTGATTTGTAATTATTTGGAAGGTTTTCAAAAAGTTGATTCGTCTTTCGAGTAAGTTTATTCTGGTTTTATATTAAAGAAAAATTGTTAAATAAGAGCCTAAATAAACACGTCACTCAAATTACTTTCGCAAAAATATTTATGCAAATTTTGTGACGTCAAAATGTCAAAAAAGCACTCGACATTGCATCACAGCTCGTCACTTGCAATTTGCCCGTCGGCGAGAAATTAACGAAACACTTTCTTCGAATTTGTGCCAGCCTGCATAAACATTCAGAGCTTCTTAAAAACCGTATGGCATACTCACACAAAATCATCTAAATTTTTTGCATACAGCCTGATGAAGTATTTTGAACTGTTTGAATATTTGATTTAGATGGAGAGAGTGAAAGTTGGGGTGATATGCCTCACTTTGGGGCGATACCACATCCTTGTTTAATTATTTGTATATAAACAAGTGTTTCTTGTTGTATGTTTATTTGTTGTGTTGTTTGTTGTTTATTTATTTGTTGCACTGTTGTGTATTTATATTTTGCATTGTTGTATGTTCATTTAGTTTGCATTGTTGTATATTTATTTTTTGCATTGTTGTATGTTTATTTTTGATTGAATGGCAAAGGAAATAAATGCCAAACGCAACTAAAAATTGAAATAATTTTTTTCAAGTTTAATCAGTTCAAGATTTTCATCTGCCTGCACTAACAAGTCTGACATTGTTGTGTTGTTATCTTGCAGAGAAAAGATAAACGTGATTGTCCTTCAACTTCTTGAGAAAGAGCGATTGCAGAAACTGCACAAAAGGTGGTGGTACGACAAGGGGGAGTGTGTTGTCGAATCCGAAAACAAGGTTTTTTTATTTTGTTTTATTTTAATTTTATTTCAGTTTTATTGATTGGTTTAATTTTATTATATTATAAAGGCATTTTATCCGTTTTATTTTATTTTAACTTTATTTCGGATTCACTAATCATTCAATTTTATTTCATTAAAATAACATTTCATCAGTACACTGACGTTTTATATCCGGCAAAAACCTCCGTTGAAATTTGAAGACGGATCCGTCAAATGTAATTTTTCCGAATGATCAGTTTAGCACTGATTGCTGCAGTTTATGCATTTTTTATCATTCCTCGTTTGAGAGGATGGCTTTTGCAAGATTGTTAGTTATGCCGCAGTGGTTAAGAGTCTTCTTATCGGTACGACCACAGCACTTCAAACCTGAATATTCGTCTAATGAAAAAGTATTATAGGTCTGCATTAGCTATCAGATGTAAATTTTGCTTGCTATAGAGAAATGCTTTTAGTCTGTGAAACTAAGATTCATGTTAAATATACACATTAAGTTGGTGATGCATATAAAAAAATGTACGTTAATTTCATGATTCATAAGTCATAAAGCTATAATATTGAAATGCATAAGCATTTAACTGTAATAATGTTTCAGTTCAACTGTGCAATTTAAAACTTTTCAGTAGATGAAAACATTTTTGTAATTGTAGTTATAAGTTGCATTTGTATAGCATTCTCTAAAGTAACATTTCGATAAAAATTTGTAAAAAAAATAACAATGGAGATTAATAATTGAATCGTGGTTTCAGGGCAGTGGGTCCTCTCAGAGTTTATCCTTGAGCAACGTAGCTGGAATCTTTTACATTCTAATAAGCGGTTTGGGACTGTCGATGGTAGCTGCCTCCGTTGAATTCATCTGCAAGTCTCGAATGGAGGTCAAACGGAAAAAGGTCACACAGTTATATTCAATTCAACTAAAATTGAACTATATTGAAAACAAGAAATTTAAAACTTTCATTAAATGTCAATTTTTTTAATAACTAAAATTTCATAACTTTTGTTATTGCAGCGGCGATATCTGGATAAGATGCGTTCCAACGACTCGCA
This sequence comes from Erpobdella octoculata, assembly GCA_963978895.1. NCBI lineage: Eukaryota > Metazoa > Annelida > Clitellata > Hirudinida > Erpobdellidae > Erpobdella > Erpobdella octoculata. The sequence goes on along the minus strand of OZ022241.1, from coordinate 11,357,749 downwards.
TATTTATGAGATAACACCGGAGAAAGAAAATGGAGGAGTATGTTTCAGCATTTTGTTAAAGCTTGTACGCATGCTCTTATATATATATATATATATATATATATATATATATATATATATATATATATATATATATATATATATATATATATATATATATATATATATATATATATATATATATATATATATATATATATATATATATATATATATATATATATATATATATATATATATATATATATATATATATATATATATATATATATACAAATGTGAGATAAAGATCCATTTTGACTTAAACCAAAACTAAAAAGATCAGATAATGAACAGTATTCTGTGTTCTGCATTTTCACAAAAACACCAAACGAATATTATCATGTTCATCATCACTCCAACTTTCTCCAAATCTCGAAGGATGCAGTGATACTCGTCCCGTGTTTTACGACTTAAGATCGAGTCTGGCAAAACCATTTCGCATCCGGCAATAACAATCTCATGTTGTTCTCAGAATTTTGAAAACAATTTTTAGAAAAGTATTTTGTTTTATTTATTTAAAAAATTTCAAATTTATATTTTATCTATCCAACGTAAAATTACAACGTTTTTTTCATTTTATTGAACTTCCTAAGGAGTTCTCTAAGCAGCTTAAGAAAACAGCAACATGTTGTAATTTTTTATGACTTCCAATTTCTTCTTCTAATCACCTTTTCTACAAATTTCTTATTAAAAACAATTCTCAAGTTTTGTAGCTTGTTTTTTGGTTTTATAAGTTTTTTTCAACTAAATAAAATAAAGAAATATTTTTTGATTTTCCTGCTGATATAAAAAAACCCATTTAAAATGTCAGTTTGAATTACGGCTATTCGAGATTATATCTGATGTTTTTGTATCCTCTAGCAGTACGTTTATACAACTCCCTGTGCCATGACAACTGTAGTCAGTTTGGACAGCTCAGAGCAGTTCAGTGAAAATTCTGTCAACGCGAACACACAAGTCTAACTTCAAAAGACGAAAAAAATCCAAAAACCACATTCCATCCGTAGTACACGAGCTACACGAGTTATCAATGATTAAAGGAAATAGAAAAGTATGAAAAAACTGCATTTTCACAAATACTTGATCATTCGCCTAAGTGTTAGGCCTTTCATTATCGGATTATTCCTGAACGTGTGTTGCGAGGTTGTTTTTAGACCGGGTGGTCATCGGTGTTGTATTGAAGGCAATATCTGTGTCGTCGTCGGATAGCAATTATGCAAACGTCATTGCATCGTGTGCTCGTTTCAATGATTAAAATCGAGATTATTGAGAGATTTGCAAGCCATACTTTTATGTCGCAGGCACTAATAACAAGAGTAACTATCATCTACTGGTAAGGATTTGTTAGAGAGGCTGCTGAATATCGAGTTGGAGTATTTTCTGAGGTTGGTTAAAAGGTTTGTAAGATCCAAGCGAGTGCTCGGCAAATAATGTTTTAATGATATTATATAATGTAAAGTTTGTTTAACGATTCAAATGTCGGGTACATTTTCTGTAATTACTATATAGAATTTCTATGTGTGTATGATATTTTCTTTTCTTTTTTTTGAACGACAGTGCCAAGAAACCGGAATTTTGATTTGCCACGTCTTGCAGTATTTTCACATCAGGTGGCGCGTTGTTTGTGTTGTGTGAAATGATGTTAAAATGTAGTCGCATTGTAACCAATACAACTGTGATCAAGCGTTGTTGGATTTTTATTTTCTAGACTGGCGGGAAAAGACGAGAAAGCAGAAAATTTAAATCGACATTTACACTTTTTGTTAGCTCCAGAAATAGCTTTTTCCACTGTTTAAACTTCTATTTATTAATTTAATATTATTTTTTTTGCAAAAAAGGTTTGCTTTAGCTACTTAAGTAAGAAATAAAAAGATAATGTATTGGGAAAACATATCTGCAGAGGCTTTTGTAAGGGTTTAACCATGCCTTTACTAGAACTAAGTCATTATTGCACAGTGGTGCCGGGACTATAAGATGAGTGACCCTGTGCCCCTTCCACCAAAAAAAATTATATAGGTCCCTTTAATTGCCAGGTTATATAACTCAAGTTGCTGAGTTGACTTTTTTTTGTTTGTGGAGTGCACTGGCATACCTATGGAAAGAATTGAAAAAAGTCAGTAATGCGTTTATGCCCTGTCCTGGATATAGATGTCCCCATGTGAATATACAGGAATAGGTCACACTTTGGATGGGGATGGGACAACTTATCGTTTGCGGGAACGAAATAATAAAGTTAAACCGGCAGTCAAAAATTATGTTATTTGTACGAAAAACGTTTCTAAGATCAAAATCAAGAGTCAAGACGTTCACCCATAGGAATATAAGTCGGGAGCATACGCTCTCCAGTTTGAGTGGCTTTTTTCTGGCAAGCGGAGGAAAACGCGAATGAGGTTTATTTCCTTAAAAAATCTGAATGTAGGACATTCCCCCGACAGACCGTAGGACATTCTCCCGACAGACCGTAGGACATTGGACATTCCTCTCCAGGGTAGGACATTTCTCCCCCCTAGGGTAGGACTATTCTCCCAGTTGTAAAACTTTTATGCCCTGGTATGACGCTTTCTCTGACAGATGAAAATAAATTATGTAGTAGTATGAAATTGTAGTTTTGCAAAAAAATTTTTCATGTTAAGGTGCTGGGGCTGTCAAAAACTTATAAAGAGAACTATCGCGTAAAGCATTTCTGCGGAATTTTGGATGCCCCGGCTTACATGCTGGTGAACAAAGTAGCTAGTAGGATGCTGTACATTCGTGGCAAAATACCACTTGACGATGGCCTGAAAGCTCTCGAAGATCTAGTGGATAGGGCCGTAGCTAACATCCCCATCGTGGGAAGGGTGTAACCAGGGGCGGCGCCAGGAATTTTGTTCTGGGGGGGTCCAAAATGTCCAAGGACAAGTTGAAGTATATATATATATATATATATATATATATATATATATATATATATATATATATATATATATATATATATATATATATATATATATATATATATATATATATATATATATATATATATATATATATATATATATATATATATATATATATATATATATATATATATATATATATATATATATATATATATATATATATATATATATATATATATATATATATATATATATATATATATAGTTTTATGATTATTCAATGTTTATTGATGATAGTTCACTGTTTTTCGTTTACAGTTAAGTACTTTTACTTTATGGTATTATTGAATAATAATTTTATTAGCTTCGTTTGTTTTTTGAACTCTTATTTCGTGTTAGTTGAATAAATTTTAATTTTTGAAAAAAACTAGTAATAACAACAACTTACAATTTTCCATTTATTTTTGAACTTTGCTTTGCCAGTAACAAACCTAGATAAACTAGAAAAAACATGACTAAATTGTGATCTGCTAGTGTAAATGGTAAAGGACTATGAACCATATATATATATATATATATATATATGAATTCAAGAGATTTTGAAAGCTTGGCGAAAAAACGTATCAACGCAAAGTGGTCTATCATTTTTAACAGAGCATGCCTAAAAGAAAACATTACGCCGAAATACGTTCAAAATTATTTACGCTCTAAAAAGGCATTTAACAAGAAATCTCCAATCTCAGGCAGTCAATTCATTGCCGACGAGTTGGAGGCTGCTGAAGAGAAGTTTTCTATATTAGATCAAAGATATGACCAATGTTTGACAACACTTTCCGAGGAAAATAACAGCCTGCAACAGCAAAAAAATTATTTTCTGATAACTACGACGCTAAAAAAAGAAACGCCATAATCGATAAATTGTCTAGACTTTATGGTGACCACTATCTCTTGAAAAACAACGTTCTACACTATGTTAATCTGTCTGATTACTCCTTAAAAAAAGACGAAACTGACTTCCTACAGCTGGGTTTCAACTGCCACATTGGTAGCCGTTACAATCCTCTCATTAAACAAACCGAACTTGAAATTGTATACGAGCAGATTCTACATTTGGCTGTTAGCCGCCGTGTAATCGTAAATCCTGGTTTCGAGGCATTTCTTCGTGCTGAAAGCCACTTGCATAGAAATAGAAAACTTTCAACTCTTCCAAAACGTTTCATAGAAGCTCATAAATCTATTAAAAGTAATCCCGACATCGTTTTAAGAAAATCTGACAAGTCATCTACTTACGTTGTCTTGAATAAAGTCGATTATTTTAATAAACTCAATTCTATTCTATCCGATGACACTAAGTTTCGAAAAATCAAACGCGATCCAACTTCTTTAATTAAAAAAGAAGCCAAGAGGCTCATTGGACTCGCTAATTCTGACTTACAGGATAAAAAGATTTCTCAGATTATTGGCGATTATTCCCCAGCTTATCTCTATGGTAACGTCAAACTCCATAAACCCGACCATCCATTGAGGCCAATCATATCCCAATGTCCTACACCAACTTACCAATTAGCCAAAACGATCAACAAAATAATAACTCCTTATCTTCCTAGTCGCTACTCTTTGAAATCAACGAATGACTTTATTGGATTGCTTAGAACTGTTAAAAACGGCGATGGGCTTTTGGCTTCTCTCGACGTTGAAAGTCTGTTCACTAACGTTCCAGTCAGAAAAACAATCGATATCATCATAGATTGTGTTTACGAAAACCCATCGCTAAAGGCACCTTCTATCAATAAACAAACGTTGAAGAAGATTTTGTCCTTATGCACCCTTGATACTCCTTTTCGTCATCCTAACGGTGAACTTTACGTTCAATTAGACGGCGTCGCAATGGGCTCACCCCTCGGACCCACGTTCGCCGAATTTTACATGAGTCACCTCGAAAACAAGGTTTTCAGTACGTTTACAAAGCCTTTGTTATACGCTCGTTACGTCGATGATATTATTGTTCTATGTCAGGACGTATCATATCTCGAAAAACTACAACAACAACTACAACTAAACTCCGTTCTAAAGTTCACAACGGAGGTCAGCAATTTTAACAAGCAGTTGGCGTACCTTGATCTTCTGCTCACGCAAACCGAACACGGTTTTAGATCAACTGTATACACAAAACCAACAAGCGGTGGCGATTGTCTAAGTGGCGATAGTTACTGCCCTGAAAGGTACAAAACCAGTGTAATTACCGGTTATCTAAATCGTGCTTACAACTACTCTGACAATTGAAACGACTTTGATGTTGAACTCAAAAGAATAAAAGCTCTCCTTATTAACAACAATTTCTCAAATACAATGGTCGACGAAACTATAAAAAAGTTCGTCGCTGGAAAAGTTAATAACTCAGCAACCACAGAGCAATCTAAGAGGTCATTCCTTCCCATCTTCTATCGTGTTCAAATGCACGACAACTACAAACAGGATGAAAAAGTAATAAGAAATATAATCTATGACAACGTTAAAGTTTCCAATCCTTCATCCGAGGAGTTAAAACTGCACATCTACTACAAAAACTTGAAAACCCATAACCTGGTTCTGAGAAATAGCCCTACTAACGGCGGCGTTTTGCAGAGAAAAAACATCGTCTACAAGTTTACTTGCCCATATGCTCACAATAATCTTGAAACCTACATCGGCCACACTCGGACAACACTCTCTCGCCGTCTGACGATGCACACACAGGGTGGGAGTCTACACGCGCATTTTATCAAATTCCACGGCTCCAAACCAAACCAAAAAATGCTTCGCGACAACACCGAGGTTGTCTCTTACGACCCTGATCCTAATCGTCTCAAAATTAAAGAGGCGTTGATGATCTCTCAGCAACGACCTAGCATAAATATCCACGACGACAAGTTCGGACGTACCTTGCTGCTACATTGTAGTGCAGACGGCGGCTGTGCTAACGTCTATCCCGTCACTCATAACTCCGCAAGTGAAACGACTTCGCGGGCGGATGAGCCACGCCATACTTTGAATGTGTGCGCTCACTCTCATGTTTCAAAAGTCGGTGGTGAGGTGGTTTCTACTTCCCGTGGCGACAGACCAGTCGACCCTGTAATCACCACTTGCCTTCCGTCTGCCGACGTTCTTGGCAGCATCGACCAAGATCTGGCCGTATGCAGCGAAGACAATTCCGCTTCTTGTAGTGACCAAGAAGTTGACACTCCAATTACCGTTGGCCATCAGACTACAGATGTTCTTAATGAAGTTAAAGAAGTTCAGATGGCCACCGGTGAAAACAATTCTGTTTCTTTTGGCGACCCAGAAGAAGACACTCTAATCGCCATTTGTCCTCTGACTCCGACAACCGATGTTCTTAACAATGTTCATCTGGTTTCATCGGCGAGCGGTGAGGACAACTTTATTTCTCGTGGCAACCAAGGAGTCGGCCCTCTTACTCCTGCTCACCTTCCGATCGCCGACGTCGTCGGCAATGATGGCCAGGGCCTGTGTCCCGTCCATGGATCCCCATCACGTGATAACTCCAGTCTGGAAAGTGTGCGTAGCCGTGGCGTCGGTGACTTATTGTCGGATGACCGTCTTCCGGTGGAGTCCGTGTCTTCTTTCCAGCTATTTGCTCGACTCGTCAACAACGTTAATATAACAATACGACGCGGTAGACGTACCTAGCCTGATTGCGCGCACCTGACAACAATTACCTAGCGCATAGTTGTGTAAATACCTGCGCTGCGGCCACTATCGCCATGTTTTCGTTTTGTTTACAATTATTTCCGCTTCGGTTTTTACTAATCTTGTACGTTAGTTACCTACCTTTTATATCTTGCTTTCCACTTTCCATACGTTGTTTTTCTATTTCAGTTTTCATTAATGTTTATTCTCGTCGTTTTATAGTTTCACTCTATTTTCGCATTATAGTAAATACATTTTAACTTCGTAATTTAAAGGGCTCCGAAGATGCTTTTCTGCGAAACCGATCGGTCAGCCCTCGTTTTTTATAAATCTATTTAAAAAGCGGAGTTATCATGAATTCAAGAGATTTTGAAAGCTTGGCGAAAAAACGTATCAACGCAAAGTGGTCTATCATTTTTAACAGAGCATGCCTAAAAGAAAATATATATATATATATATATATATATATATATATATATATATATATATATATATATATATATATATATATATATATATATATATATATATATATATATATATATATATATATATTGACGTACTTAGGTGTAATATTTTCTTTCAGGCACGCGCTATTAAAGACAATAGACCATTTTGCGTTTATTATTTTTTTAGACAGACATTCTAAATTTTTCAAACTACATACATTCTTTGATTCAACTCGGGCTAACGGACCGTTTCGACTAAAATTGTCATCCTCAGAGCCCATTTAAAATTTAAACCAAACGTCGACGCAAGAAACGATACAATGAAATAAATAATAAAACCAGGTATTATATCAATAATGAGCCATGTCGAAAGAAAAATGTTTGCTATAGTTAAAAAACCGAAACTATATGCTAGATATGTTGATGTCATATTTTTACTATGCCAGGACAAAGATGAGTTGGAAAACCTAAAATTGCAATTTCAAAAAAATTCAGTTCTGAAATTAACAACCGAGGTTAGCAACTTTCAAAGACAACTAGCATACTTGGATATACTTGTGACACAGACGGAAAAGGGGTTTCTATCCACCGTATATACCAAACCCACAGATGGCGGTCATTGTCTTAGTGGCGACAGTTACTGTCCTGACAAATACAAAACCAGCGTTATTGTTGGCTATCTTAACAGAGCATTTAAATATTCTCACACATGGATTGATTTTGACACTGAAGTCAAACGAATTAAAACTCTGTTGGTTAATAATAATTATTCCAACTCAATGGTGGATGATACTATCCGTAAATTTGTTGATAGCAAGCACAACAATTGTACTTCTAAAAAACAGCCGCAGAAGTCCCTGATACCGTTGTTTTATTGTTCACAGATGCATGATAATTATAGAAGAGACGAAGACTCCATCAGGAATTTGATTCATAGCCACGTACGGGCTTCTAATCCAATCTCACAACGCCTGCAGCTTCACATCTACTACTCGAACAAAAAAATGCATCAACTGGTTTTTACTAATAACTCTAGAAAAACTATTCAATTACAGAAAACTAATGTTGTCTACAAATTTACGTTTCCACAATCACATACAACTCCTGAAACATACATGGGGCATACGCGTACTAGCCTCTCAAGGCGTCTAACGATGCATACCCAAGGAGGAAGTATTTGTTCACATTTTGTTACTGCTCATGGACACAAACCCAACAAAAAAACACTGAATGAAAATACCGAAATAATTGTTCAAGATACCGATCCTGTTAGATTAAAAATTAAAGAAGCTTTACTGATATCTCAAGAACGACCCTCTATAAATATGCAATATAATAATTTTGACAGAACCCTATTGCTCCAATATCAGTCATACCCCTCTGCTATGGCTACTACATCTCGTGGCGTCTCAACATTGGTCGTCGGTGGTTTTCGTTGTCGTGGCGACAGATCTGTCGACCCTCCAGTTTCCACTGATTTCGCGATGGATGATTCGCAGGATATAAATGTAAACATCAGTTCGACTTTAGTAACTGATGGCAAAGAACTTTCGGCTTGTGTTGTTGACGGATCTGTTCGTCCCATCCTTTCTTCACATTCGGTTGCTAAGAGTGCCTTGGAGTTGAATAGTACTTTAAATGATGAAGTTTCTGGTTTTTCTTCTTGGAGTGAAGATCTCATCTCGGCTTGTCTTGCAAGTGATAACACACGGGATAATGACACGACCTCTAACGAAACATTGATGAACAGTGTCGATGAGGATTTGTCGTGTCGGGACAAGACTCCTGTTTCCACCTGTTGTGGGACTCATTGTGCCCAGGATGTCAGTGATACATCTAGCCCGTTTAGGTCCAAAACTTTATTAATTAGATTTCTATTATTTTTTTTTGTTATTTCTAAGTTACTTGCTTATGTTTTAACAGATTTATTTTTAATTTGAAAGAAAACTTTGAAAATTCACTATGCTCGTTTTTCGAACGGTGGTCGTATAGACTACTGAAAACGACAAAATGTTTAAAAGTCAATTTCTTTTTTTTTCAACGCAAACAATTATAATATAAATTTTAGGCTATAAACAGAAAAGCTAAAAACACATTTCTGACTTTATCAGTAACACAGTTCAATAAAATCCAAAAATTTAACATTCAATAAATAGGTCAAGCAGTTCATGATAGTCGTTTCAGAACCGGAGTGTGCGGAAAGCACCAAAACAATTCCGATGAAGTCGTTTGCCGCACTTGGCCCACATGTACAGTGTTTTGCCACAATTTTCCAGCTTGTAGCGACCTACTGTTTTCACCTTTTCCAGATCGTGACCATGGGCAGTTGCTGAATCTTCCCTATCGTTTTGTTTTTTCAACCGTGCATGAATTCATTTCATCGGTATAAAACAACCTAAACAGCCTATATGGGGTTTATCAAGCAAAGCACCATTGTGGTGTTTCAAACTCGTTATATATAGACTGTTTTAAAAGTGGCTATTCAAATTACTCTTTTTGGTCCAAGTGCATTTCAATCGTTTTTGGCGTTTTGGTTGCCGCGGCGTTGAACTGACCGTATTTGCGACCTACATTTCTTCACCCAAAGAACCGACACGGTCTACCCAGTAAACATTGTAACCACTTTGTAACGTTTCTTAACCGTTCATTTTCGGTTACAAGAAACGCGTTTCTTTTCGGTTGTTTTGCTCATCGGCTGTGCGTTAAAGAAACGTTTCCTGAGTAACGTTTCAGAAACGTTTCCCGTGTAACGTTTTAGAAACGTTTCCCGTGTAACGTTTTAGAAACGTTTCCCGTGTAACGTTTTAGAAACGTTTTAGAAACGTTTCCCGTGTAACGTTTTAGAAACGTTTCCTGTGTAACGTTTTAGAAACGTTTCCCGTGTAACGTTTTAGAAACGTTTACAATGTAACGCTTTAGAAACCTCCTCTATTATTTGCTCATGCAAATTATTATCACTTCAAATACGTTCATCAATAGACAAAACTGAAACAATATTTGCAAATTTATAAAAAAGTTTAGTTAAAGAAAGTCTTTTGAGCTCTATATAAATGTCATATCTTCTCCTTGCGGTTCAGCCTCTCATGTGCAAACTTTATCCACTTCTTTGTCACAACCTCAATTTCCTTGGCTGACGAATCGTGGAAGCGTCTATTGGTTTGGAGAGTTTCTGAGAAATAGTTTAAAAAAATAGTTGTTAGATATCTAATGTTTTTAAAATGACTTTGCTAATAGTTTAGTTAAGCTAACTAATGATAAGTTCTTTGAAAAAGGTGCTTTCCATTTTTCTTTTACCACCACTCCCTTTCCAATTGAACTTTTCAGCCAGCCCATCATCCATGGTGTACCGGAGCAGCCTACGACACGCCTCTGCCATTGTGTCTCCCCCAAGCTTTTGTAAGTCAATCACCTATACAAATGTTTGAATTTATGATAGTGATAACCTAATACAAAAATTTTAGATATCTAAGTACATGCTGTAATTGACTTACCAGAGCATCAAATAATTCTTTAGATTCTAATTTTGAATCCAACTGGTCAAATTGTACCATGGAGTGCATGGGGAAATGAACGTTTTCCGGAACTGCCGTATTAACTGCTGTCGTTGGCGGACTGACAAGAAGAGCCAGATTACTTTTAATTTCTTTCAAAACTTCACATATATTAGTAAACTGTCCAACAACATATTTGCTAAATTATCGGCTCTAATTTTATCTAACTGCTCTTCATATTGTAACAAAGTTTCGATCAAAAAATCTAACTGATTATTATAACACAACGAATTTAACTGATTATTATAACACAATGAGAATGAACTAAACTGGTTAGATGTTAGCAAATGCAGACAAAACACGATAGATTTACTGAAACAACAAACAGATTTTTCGCGCACTTTCAGACTATATATAAGTTGTTCGTAATTGGTATGGAGGCGGAGCTTACCAACTTGCCAGCCAATGTCAGAGAGCCTCAACTTTGGCTTATTTACATTACCTCATTCTTTTAACAAAAAGATTATGTTTCTTGTCAAGATTTAGCAAGAATGAACATTAGGAACAAGAAACAAACAATATTAGTTCTGTGAAAGGCATTAAACAAGAGCCAGATTTAGCTCCTTGCTTTCTTTCCAAAGTGTTATACCGGCAGAAATTACACCTCCTGGTAAAGGGTTCGAAGTTAAAACTCAAACAGTTTATGAAAAAACTGCTGATGGGGAAGAGTGAAAGGTGTCTATGACTACCCACGGGTTGGTAGACACTTGTGACATCAAGCAATTCGCTGGTCAAGCCAGAAGAATGTCTCACCTGAGAATATGGCCATTTAGATTATGTCAGTGTGAATGATAGTGAAATGTTTACAAATGAGTATGACCACGTAATGATAAATCATGGTCATATTCTTCGCAAGAGGAAACATGATTTTGTACTCCCTTCAATGCAACATCACTCTGCTAGTTTTGCTTGTAACTTTATTATTAGAATGCTCTTCTATGACTCTTACTAACCTAACTTCTTTCAACTCTATTAGCTGATTCAATAACGTTATTCTATTATTATTGTCTAAAATTAACTATTGCCAGTCATTATAATTAGCGGAATATTGAATGTTCGTTATAGACTAGACAGACTTTCTTTTAATTTCTTGTTTCTTTGCTTATTTTTTATGATTTCCTGCGTTCTGTCAGGTCTTTTCTTAAAACACGAATAAATAAATAAAATAAAAATTCACAAACAGCGCAGGGGTAGTAGTGCAGCAGGAAGCAGAGGTTTCAAATGGTTTAAAAATCTAATGTTTCGAATTGATTGGTGATTTTTAACCAGTATAGTTTGTTTTGTACCTTCAAATTATTTCTAACACAAGAGCTGTAGAAGCGAGTCGTTAATTAACTTTTGATTAGCATCTTATCTCATCCCAGGCGACTCGTTCGACGCTCTCAGTGAACCGATGAGATAGAACAAAATCTATGAAAATATAATACGACACAATGCAAATACCATTTATTAAGCGTCTTTATTAAATGCTTTTTAGCAATTGAGTTTTATAAATAAACAAACACTTTACTTTTTCTATAAAATTATATATGCTATAAAAGATTTTTATATTATCCGTAATAATAAAACCATAGATATCTATGAATAAAACAAATCGTTACATTTTGGCTGCATTAGAAACGTTGTAGTAACTTCTTTTTAGTCGCAAATTACATGTTACTTTTACGTTACATTGGAAACGTTTCTTTTTAGTCGCAAATTACATGTTACTTTTTCGTTACATTGGAAACGTTACAGAAACGTTTCTTTTTAGTCGCAAATTACACGTTACTTTTCCGTTACATTGGAAACGTTACAGAAACGTTTCTTTTTAGTCGCAAATTACATGTTACTTTTACGTTACATTGGAAACGTTACAGAAACGTTTCTTTTTAGTCGCAAATTACATGTTACTTTTTCGTTACGTTGGAAACGTTGCAGAAACGTTTCTTTTTAGTCGCAAATTACATGTTACTTTTTCGTTACATTGGAAACGTTGCAGAAACGTTTCTTTTTAGTTGCTTTGGGCCAGGTAACCTTTTCATAACCAGGTAACTGAAAAGTAACGGACAAGAAACGTTACAAAATGGTTACCATGTTTACTGGGTAATCTCATCCCATCATTAGTATAATCAACTTCTACCTTCCCGGATATTACAAAGAATAACATTTCTTCTTCATTTGCTTATTCATCAGTCACGTGTTATGATGCGTCGGGCGGAAGAATGACAAGTATGTCAACCTCAATGCTATCATCATCATCAAGAATTAGTTCCATAGCTTCTTTCAACGTGAAAAAACATTCTTTTTGACGCCTTTCATTTTTAAGCTTTATAAACATTTCATTCGAAGAATGAAATTTGCAAAAAACACTATCACCAATTCAACCACTGCACACCTATAAGCTGAATGAACTAGTTTCGACTTGTTCGCATAGAGTAGGGGAGATGGGGGCTTTTTGATCTCTGGGGCACATTGATCTTTTGGCAATAACGTAATAATTTCTAAATTAAAAAAATTAAAGAAATTGTTTATGGTTTGTATTTGTTTTCGTACTATTTGTAGTCCTATTTCCTTTTCAACAATCCGCCGCTGAAAGTTGATAAATACGAAAGTTTGATTTGACCGGAGAAAAGTACATCTTCACAACAGTTGAGTTTCTGTAATTACAAATTAAATAAACATTTTTTCGGGAAAATTAATTTTGGATTGTATAAACGCATGTCTAAGGCTTATTTTATGGCATACTTTAATTCTCAAACAACATTTATTGATGAGATATCGCCATTTATAGCGTGGTCCATGTCATAGGGGCTCTTTGATCTGTACCAATATGGGGTACGTTGATCTGTTGATCAAAGTGCCCCTTGTACAGGGACGTAAATTGGGGGGGGCAGGGGGGGGCATTTGCCCCCCCCTGATTTTCAAAATTTGAATTTTTTTTACCTAGAGTTTACTATATATTTATTTAATTTTAACTTTACTTAACCTAGTGATGATGCAATGCGTATTGGAATCCTTCTGGCGTGTATAGACAATTCGTCCCCCCATGATTTCCAAAATTAAAAATTTTTTTTACTTAGAGTTTACTATATAATATGTTAATTTTAACTTTACTTAACCTCGTGATGATTCAATGCGTATTGGAATTCTTTTTGCGTGTGTAGACAATTTTCTACATCAAAGTTATTATTTATTACACAAAAATAAAACAAAATTATACCCACCCCATTTTGGACATCTTTTTTACAAACTTTTATTTAGGTTACAATCTCTGTTTGTGTGTGTGTGTTTCTCTGTACGCAAATCTTGCAAGTGAAATTTAACCAGCATTTTGACTAGCTAGGAAGTTGAAACTTTCAGCATAGCTTTATATTTGATGAAAATACATGATTCAATTTAAAAAAAAAACTTTGAACATCTTTTGCATTTCTAAATTGAATGTATTTGAAATCAAAGTTTGTGTTGAAAAACTCGTTTTTCCTTTACTTGTTTTACTGCAATATGATTAAATCATTCATCCCCCTTATACCCAGTGGCGCGTGGTGAATCCAGATTTTTCTGGTGGGGGATTCACTTCAGAAATTTTTTTATATTCTCTTCCAAAAAGCTGATAACCGGTAAGGGGTAGTCGTAAGTATTTTTCAAAGACTTCTAATTTCTCCTCCCAAAAAAGCTCCGGTCGTTTTCCAAAAACAAGGTATTATACCCAAAAAATTTCAATTGATACTCTGATGGGGGATGTATTTCCCCATCCCTCTCTGCTTGTACCTACGTATTTATATAAATGTAAAAGGTAATGTGTGTGTGAGAGCATTCGTTTATCACATCCAGGCCGCAGGAGCAATTTTAACAACATTTGGCATGCAGGTAACTTCATTGATGAGAAAATTTTGAAAAATTACAGAAAAATCTGTTATTTCTTCGACGTTTCATTGGCAAAAACGAGACAAAACTAAGCACAAAAAACCCGGACAACACCGGGTAACCCTGTCAAAAAACTATATAACGGCGGGAAAATTTTGCCCCCCCCTGGAAAATGCTGAATTTACGTCCCTGCCCTTGTACTAGGATACTAAATGTACGCATTCTCCGGGCATTGGAGGTTTAGTGTAGTCCTATAATTTGATATTTTCATTTGTGCAAATGATGACTTATTCCAATTTGAAAAGGATGATATTGTTTTGTAAACTTCCAGACCCAATTCATCATGGCGGGACTGCTCGAGCCAGTCGTCACTTGGTCTTTGCAGGAGATTTATCCATTTTTCCTAACATGTGTTGAATTTATATAACTTTAATGATTATTATTATTAATAAAAGCTATTATACCTGTTTTCATGTGTTTTTTGAGAGAACTGGATGTGGGATCGTACTGAATTTTACCTAGGATCAATGTGCCCCATGGGGGGATCATAGTGCCCCATATGCGGGGCACTTTGATCTTTTTTAGGGCTTGCACCAAAGTTCAATTTAAAAATAGTTCTCTTAGATTATAAAATGTCAAACTTAATTGAATACATAGAAGAGATGTTCCTCTCTGTAATTAACAAAAAAAAAGTTAATTTTTTGAACGGCTTGACTGTTATCGCCAAAAAACCTCAAAAGAGATCAAAAAGCCCCCATCTCCCCTACTCTATACGCCCAACGATCGTAGAACGAGCATGACTCATACATGTTCAGATTGTGGGTTAGTGTAAACACAATAAAATTTAATTAACGTTGCTGTTTACTTTTGAGTACATCCTCTTTCGATATTTCAAACTTTTGTTATGATAACTCTCATGAAATTAGCATAATAAATTTTTAAAGTAATATCGGTCGAAAACCTTGAAAATGCTCATATTCTAACCCAGATTAAACTACTTAATACAAATAAAAAAATTATTTAAAAAATTTTATACAGTGTATTGAAGCTTTCTTAACATAAAAAAAAACTTTTAACAGAAAAAAAATTTCAGCTTAATTTTATGCAACGCCAAAAATAAGTGCGTTCGTAAAACGTACGATGGTCTAAAACGGGCTAGTAAAACCTCAACAGAAGAACCTAATAAATTCGCATTGTCTGATGTTGCAACACGATGCCTTCCTGATTCTCCTTTGAATACTAACTCTCTCATCTCGGGTCAACATGGGACGGATTGCACACAAAGTACTGACATGATCGCGGATCAAACATTATCGGACGAGGACGAATTTGTGATGTGTAGCAATGAACCTGTTGATCCACTCCCTTCTGTTTATTGTGTGACTGAAGGCGCCCATGGCATCAACAGTGACCTCAGTGGACATCCTGAAGGGCACCAATGTGAATTCCCGCCGGGAGATGACAAACCCGTTGAATTGCCTATTCTACTTTATAGTGGTAATATAACAATAAGAAGAAAAAAATAAAATAACATGTTCATGTTTGTAATTTTACATTGTATTCTTTTATAAGCAAATTACGACCATAGCAATATTCTTGTACATACTATTTTATTTTTTAAATTATTTGAACTTTCTTAATACATATTTTTATTATTTTTATCTCAGTTCCTTTTACGATATTCTAATATCTAGGGTAGGTACGCTCTACCTGGTTTTATTGTTTATTTCATTGTATCGTTTCTTGCGTCGACGTTTGGTTTAAATTTTAAATGGGCTCTGAGGATGACAATGTTAGTCGAAACGGTCCGTTAGCCCGAGTTGAATCAAAGAATGTATGTAGTTTGAAAAATTTAGAATGTCTGTCTAAAAAAAAATAATAAACGCAAAATGGTCTATTGTCTTTAATAGCGCGTGCATAAAAGAATATATATATATATATATATATATATATATATATATATATATATATATATATATATATATATATATATATATTTATATATATTTATTAGTTTTGTTTTTGCTATAAATTAATGTTCACAAGGCTCACTCAGCAATGGATCGTTGATTCTTATTTACAAGTCGAAGCGAACAATCTCAACTTCATTCGACATAATCAGAAGCGACTGCGTGCCGAGCAGTATCAAGGACTCGCTGATCATGTGGCGAATGTGGCTCAAAATGAACAAATAGCAGCTGGAATATCCGTGATTCTTCTATCGAGTTTTGAAGGCTCACCTCGAAACATGAGAGAACGAAGTTGTGACGCCATGTCCATATTCATATTTATATATATATATATATATATATATATATATATACCAATGTAAACGTAGAGGAATATGCTTTCTAGCGATTCGTAACGTTAAAGTCGAAGTTATTTATAACACAATTTTTCTCGAATTTATTTTAACTTTATTATTCTTCCTTGAATATAATCCTTTTCTTGACTCTAAACTGAATTATCTCACTTTGCAGAAGTTAGCCTGGTTCTGACAAATCTTTTGATAATTCCATATATATATATACTAGCTGGGTTACCCGGCGTTGCCCGGGGAATTTAAAGGTTTTTTTATCGTTTTTCTCTCTGGCTCCCGTTTCCTTAACCGCTCGTTTGCCCGGGCATCTTTGCATCTATTGAAACATTTATGCAGATACTTTTGATTTTTAATTAAAAGAAATACAACAAACACATACAGTCATTTTATTGCAAAGCTTTCTGATACACAATGTTTTTTGTTTTTCCATAAGGTGCATTAATAGTTATACTATTATACTTAAAATACATTAATAGTTATATTGATATACTCACTCACAATAAATTTTTCAATTTTCTTGTCTGTAAGCACAAAATAATATCTGTTAGACTAAAAGTAGCACAAAATAATATCTGTTAGAGGTTAGAGTGGTTAGATTGGTTAGAGTGGTTAGACTGGTAGAGCGATAATGATAGCCTGACACACAACGACCGAAACAATTTACAATTTAATATATACACAACAATAATTAACAATTAAATAATATAAAAATAGTTGCCTAAGTAAATAATATAAGAATAGTAGCCTAAGTTTTTAAATTACTTTGATTTCGAGAAACCGAGACGATAAACAGCGAATGTAAACAAAACATAGCTCTGATACAATAGCGAAAATATTTAAAAAAATTAATTTTCTAAAACATTCAAAAACATTTGAACGATATACAGTAATTAAAAAAATAATAGTATAGTATATAGTATATTATATATTACTTTTGATATATTGATATAATTGATATAAGTAAAATAATACTCACTTTTGATTTTGAGAAATCGCGACAACCAACAACGACGGAACAGAAGTCGAAAGCAACCCTAAGCTCGTTAAGCCGCGATATAATTGCATAGATAAAATATTTCTAAAAATTAATTTTCTAAAATTGCATAGATAAAATATTTCTAAAAATTAATTTTCTAAAAACATTCAAAACAATTTTTTTAAATAAATGAGATTATTTGTTAGGTGGTAAAAGTTTATTATGTAAAATTTCGTGCAAATCCCTTCATTGGTTTTGGCGTTATTAATGAACATACGTTGCCTTTTATATATATATAGATATATATATATATATATATATATATATATATATATATATATATATATATATATATATATATATATATATATATATATATATATATATATATATATATATATATATATATATATATATATATATATATATATATATATATATATATAAGAACATGTCCTGACTGACTGACTGACTGACTGACTGACTGACTGACAGATGACTGACTGATAATCAACGCCGAGCTCAAACGCCTCATCCTAGGAACGTGAAATTTGGAACTTATATTACTTTTATAGCGTAAACATCCGCTAAGAAAGGATTTTTGAAAATTTTGCTCCTGAGCGGAAAAAACTGGAAAACAAACTTTTTTCTAAAACAATGTATATCTCGAAAACCAAAAATGAGAAGATTTTGAAATTTTTTATATAGATTCTTTTTGAAAAATAAAAAGATATGTGTTTCACAATTTTTTGAAAATTCGGTTTCCCGGACCTCATATGTGGGTTGGAAAATTGGGTTATTTGGTTTTTAAAGTAGCTTCTACTCAAAAACTGTTAATGCTACAGGAGTAAAAATTAGTATTTAGTTTCTACTCCAAAAATAATGAAATACGTGTTTTAGCATTTTTTGAAAATTTGATTTCCAGGACTTCAAATGTGGGGTGGAAAATAGGGTTATTTGTTTTTTAAAGTAACTGCTACTCAAAAACTGTAAATACCACAGATTTAAAAATTAGTATTTAGTTTCTATTCTAAAAATAAAGATATACGTGTTTCACCATTTTTTTATAAATTTGGTTTCCAGGACCTTAAATTTGGGCTGGACAATAGGATTACTTGGTTTTTAAAGTAACTGATACTCAAAAACTGTAAATGCTACAAAAGTAAAAATTAGTATTTAGTTTCTACTCTAAAAATAATGATATACGTGTTTCACTATTTTTTGAAAATTTGGTTTTCAGGACCTCAAATGTGGGGTGGAAAATTGGGTTACTTGGTGTTTAAAGTAACTGCTACTCAAAAACTGTAAAGGCTACAAAAGTAAAAATTAGTATTTAGTTTCTACTCTAAAAATAAGGATATATGAAATTTTGGTTTTCATGATCTCAAATGTGGGGTGGAAAAAGGTTTCTTTGGTTTTTAAAGTAACTGCTACTCAAAAACTGTGAATGCTACAAATGTCAAAATGAGTATTTAGTATTTACTCAAAAAATAAGGATATAAGTGTTTCAACATTTTTTAAAAATTTGGTTTCCAGGACCTCAAATGTGGGGCGGAAATAAGGGTTATTTGATTTCAAAATAACTGCTACTCAAAAACTGTAAGTGCTACAAATGTAAAATTAGTATTTTGAAGTTTTGTTCCGGTTAAAAGTAGCTAAGTACAGTTTATCACCAGTCGGGCCAAGCCGTTATTTTAGAGGCTTCACACGGGCCAGGCCAAACCTTAAATCAAAGTGGGACGGGCCGAAGGATTTGACTTCAGGTTTGGCCCGGCCCAACTGAAAACCCTAAGATCACTAAAATATCTATATGCTTAGTGAAAAACCTCGGCCCGAACCACCTTGATTTAAGGTGTAGCCTGGCCCGTAAAAAGACCCTAAAATAACGGCTTGGCCCGAGCGGTGATAAACTGGACTCAGCATTCACAGTTTTTGAGTAGCAGCTACTTTAAAAACCAAATAACCCAATTTTCCAACCCACATTTGAGGTCCGGGAAACCGAATTTTCAAAAAATGGTGAAACACGTATTTTTTTATTTTTCAAGAAAAATCCATATACCAAATTTCAAAATCTCCTCATTTTTGGTTTTCGAGATATACATTGTTTTAGATAAAAGTTTGTTTTCCAGTTTTTTCCGCTCAGGAGCAAAATTTTCAAAAATCCTTTCTTAGCGGATGTTTACGCTATAAAAGTAATATAAGTTCCAAATTTCACGTTCCTAGGATGAGGCGTTTGAGCTCGGCGTTGATTATCAGTCAGTCATCTGTCAGTCAATCAGTCAGTCAGTCAGTCAGTCAGTCAGGACATGTTCTTATATATATATATATATATATATATAAAAGTTTGTTTTCCAGTTTCTTCTCCTCAAGAGCAAAATTTTCAAAAATCCTTTCTTAGAGGATGCTTACGCAATAAAAGTAATATAAGCTCCAAATTTCACGTTCCTAGTATGAGGCGTTTGAGCTCGGCGTTGATTATCAGTCAGTCAGTCAATCAGTAAGTCAGTCAGTCAGTCAGTCAGGACATGTTCTTCTATATATATAGATTAGTCTTGTTTTTCCTACATCGAGAAACCAATGCTGCCTCGCAACGCCATCGATTTGAACAAATGTCTCCCAATGAATTGCAGCTACATCGAGCTGCTAATGCGATCTCCCAACTTTTAGCATGAGATCGTGCGAGTGAAGCCGTTCGTAACAAAGCAATTAGCTTCAACGAAACTCAATTCGATCAACATGATTGTGGTGAATTTGATGTTTTATGTACTTCATGTCGATCAAGAAATTTTGCTGCAGAGCAACCATCAGATGGACTATTCACTTCATGTTGTCGAAAAGGCAAAGTAATGTTGCCAAAACCAATTGACATTCACGGTAATACACTTGAATATCCCTATTTTCTTAAAAGCCTCATGTCAGACACGGCCAATCCAGATAGACAAAAATTTTTGATTTGCTTATTTATAAAATTTTTTTTATGGTTATCAAATGTCATTTTGTTTCTGTTGACTATTTTTATAATAACGGGCGCCGTATTTTAAAACTTCCGTCGTTTTTGACGGTCTATCTCTAGTATATATATACTAGCGGAGTGCCCGACGTTGCCCGGGGTTTTTAGAGGTTTTTCTAGTGTTTGTCTCTCTCGCTCAGGTTTCCTTCTCCGGTTGCTTTCCCGCTCCCGTTTGCTTTCTTGTTCTCGGTCGATTTTCCGTTCCTGGCCGCTTTCCCGCTTCCGGTCGCTTTTCCGCTCCCGTTTGCTCTCCCGTTCCCGGTCGCTTTCCCGTTCCCGCTTGCTCTCCCGTTCTTGCTCATGCTTGCTCTCTCATTCCCGTTCTCGCACGCCCTCATTTTCAACCCATAAAACATAAAATAGATTTGGCTAAATCTTGCTTGAAGCTTTCAAACGTTGTTACGTAACTTAAATTTGAATTTTATTACGCAATTACCGATTTTGAATTTTATTACTCACCCCCGAATATATATATATAGTTCTCGCTCCGCTCATTTTGTGACGGATTTCAAATTTTTTTCTCTATATTTGATTTCCCTTGACTCTCAAGGTGGTGTGAAAATTTCATTACGATCGGATGAATGGTGTAGCAATGCATAAAGGACATACATACATACAAACATTCGTTTATATATATATACTAGCGGGGTTACCCGGCGTTGCCCGGGGTTTTTAGAGGTTTTTCTAATGTTTGTCTCTCTCGCTCCCGTTCCCGGTCGCTTTCCCGTTTCCGGTCGCTTTCCCGTTCCCGCTCACGCTTGCTCTCCCGTTCCCGGTCATGCTTGCTCTCCCATTCCCGGTCACGGTAGCTCTCCCGTTCCCGTTTCCGTTCCCGCTCATTTTCTCTTTTACATTCTTTCATAACTTCTGTTAGCCTATAAAACGCAAAATAGATTTGCTAAGACTATATATATATATATATGAATGTTTGTGGGTTAGTTTGTCTATTATAGAAACGGGAAAGCACCCGGAACGGACAGCGAGCGGGAACAGAAAAGCAAGCGTGAGCGGGAATGGGAGAGCAAACGTGAGCGGGAACGGGGCAGCGACCGGGACGGGAAAACGACCGGGAGCGGGAAAGCGACCGGGAGCGGGAAAGCGACCGGGAGCGGGAAAGCGACCGGGAGCGGGAAAGCGACCGGGAGCGGGAAAGCGACCGGCAGTGGGAAAACGACCGAAAACGGAAAAGCTAACAGGAGTGGGAAAGCAGGTGGGAAAGGAAACGGGAGAGAAAGAGACAAACATTAGAAAAACCTCAAAAAACCTGGGCAACGCCGGGTATCTCCGCTAGTACATACATAAACACACACACAGACACACATACATGCACATACACATACATACATACACACATACATACGCACATACATATATATATAGTTCCCGCTCTCTCACCCGCTCCGCTCCGCTCATTTTGTGACGGATTTCAAAAAAAAATTTTTTATTTTTGATTTTCATTGACTCTCAAGGTTGTGTGAAAATTTCATTACGATCGGATGAATGGTGTAGCAATGCATAAAGGACATTAACATTCATAAATACATATATACATATATACATATATACAAACATTCATTTTTATATATATAGATATAGATTCGACTATCGCCCAACGCTCTTTTCTTCCAAACAAAAAGTTTAGTTCAAATAATTTCAATATGTACTCTTAAATATTATTTTTAATCGGTAAATAATTTTTTAATATATTACTATGCTACTATACAAGCGTTGTTTTAAAAAATATTTTTATATATCTTATTATTTTTTAGTGTCTAAAAATTTTTAAACACTAAAATTTAAACAATTTTTTTTTAATTTTTTTTTTTATCTAAAATGGATTAATGTATTTATTGTCACCAATCGAAGTATTAAACGAGCTCAACGTTGGTATATTTTGTTGAATGAATCGGACGATTTCAAAAACAAAATTTACACTGAAACAAACAACATTGCAAGTTAATTAAAGCGTTGTAAAAAGTTTAAAATTGCAAAACATTGATCAAAAATTTGTAACCGTTCCTGAGTTTTGTAAGATTTTCCATGGTTTCAAAGTAAACTTTTAATAAAAAAAAACAAAATAATTAATACGGCAAAACAACGTTTTGAGAGCAAGAAAGAAAAGGGAGAAGTAAAGAAAGAGAGAGAGAAAGACAGAGTAGACAGATATAAAAAAACAATATAAAAATATACTTATAAACCCGGGCAACGTCAGATAGGCTAGATAATGGAAACGTAGGATTGTGCTAATTTTTTTCAAACACAATTTTGCATTATGAGACAAGAGCCCGCATTACATGGTTTAAAAATTTTTGATAGAATAAAATAATTTTTTATTATTTGTTAAAAAATTATCAATTAATAATTGCAGTCTAAATATTTGCAGTACTTTGACACTTAAACCGCTCTTTTTTGCATCACAGCAAATTAAATTGATGATCAGATTATTTATCGTGGCCATATGATCCTGGCTGACTTACAAAAATGGTTTATGAATATAAATTACGATCCTCGAAAAGTTTATTAAAATTGGCATGCTATAAGCTTAACATTTGAAAAAAATATTTATGCTAGAAAATAAAAAGATTGAGATTACTTTAAAATAAAACAAGAACAACAAGACAAAAAATATCACTAGAGCATAGTTCTCGAGAAGCTCAAAAACACAAATTAATTTTTCATCATTATTATCATCATCATCATCACTACCATTCCAGGAGTCAATTATCTTTTTTATTTCTTGAACCGAGATTGATGCATCAACGCCATTGAACATTTTTGCATTTAGTGGACTTAAAGTTTCTATAGCTTTCTCTTCTGTTTGCTTTGTATAAAAGAGCATGAAAGCTTGGCTGTTCTGAACCTCACTCCACTCCGTAGAACATACCGACTCGTCATTCATGCGCATCCAGATACGTTCGCCAGCTGAACTAGAAGGATTTGACACGTAAGCTATGTAATGACCAGAATGCATGTTACCAAGATGAACTATAACACTGCTCAATTGATACACAGTTCTGGTCTCGTTAGCTGCAGGTTCCATGTAAGGTTTCAAGTCAAGTTGGTCAGGAAAGAGAACGTGGTTTTTGTTTTTTATAAATTGTCCCCCATATTTAATGTAACGTTTCATGTGTAGTACCAAAACTTGAGGCAGCTTATGAAAAGCCAGGTTTTTTGAAGCACATCTTTTAGTTGCACATCCTGTGCAACTGTACCACTCTTCTTTTTCCATGTCATCAGTGTACATGTATGTTTTCAAGGCAGACTCCACACTTGAGTCGATATCTACTTGCAAATCGATGCAATAATACGATTGATAAGATTTTGAAATTCTGTGACAGAAATTACAGCTTATTGCCTGCAAAAAAATTCCACCAAAAATCTGCCCCACAGTCGTTGTCATTTCTGTGTGAACGTCGACGTTTTGATTGCCAGATGTAAGAATTTCTTGCAATCGCTGGATGAGACATTGGAAAAATTCCTGAGCATCTCCTTGGCTGCCTAAAATCAAATGTTCTCCGATAATGTTAAGTTTTTGCACAAGCAAGCGAGGAACTACTGCTCTTTTAGACTTGAAACATTCTAGTGATAAACAAGCTAAAATGCAGAAAATGCATTCATGATTGGTTTGTTCGCAGTTTGGAACATGTTGGAACCATAGAAAATTTATCCAAACAGGCAAATGTTGAAGGCATTGGATGACACTAGACACAAAACAAGTAAACCCTACGTTTTTTAGACCACAAGCCATTCTGTTTAAAATCCAGTTGTGAAGTAATGGATATTGAAGGAGCTGCTTATTATGTTTCGAAGATAAAAAATGTTCTTTGGTTGATGATGGTAACGATTCCCTCACATGTATATTTGAGATTTGGTAAGTGTTTTTGACAAATTCTACTGACAGTAACCACTTAAACAAAACAGAATTCAATAAATAACAGTACGCTGAAGTAACAAACTTAGAACACTGTGCATCCATCTTATCCAAATAATTACAACACCATGTAAGGAGTTTGCTTAAGTAAACTTGTAAAGTTTTATATATCTTTTTCATTTTCGTTGTGAATTCTAAAATATTATTTCTAATGTAAAACAGAAGTTAATTCAGCAGAACAAAAATAATAAATTGTAACTTCTTTTATATGTCATTTTGCTGTGTTAACTGAAAGGGAAAATCATTTTTTAACCATTGATTAAAAAATTTAAATTGTCCCCCACATTTACTATATATATATATATATATATATATATATATATATATATATATATATATATATATATATATATATATATATATATATATATATATATATATATATATATATATATATATATATATATATATATATATATATATATAAATATATATATATCCGATTGTATGCAAGAAATAATAATTTTTCACAATTTTCACCTAGGAGTGAATTTCGACGTCCGCATAAATTTGACCGGCCAAACTGAACATTTGCTCACTTGCTACGCTAGTAGGTGGTTCCGACAAGAACTTTTGCGCAGCAACTTCAAGTTGCCGGTATTGGCTGTGATGCCAATAAGCAAAAATGTTGATTGAACGAGGTAGATGTGGTGCTTGGAGGCACGATTTCAATTCCACCTCAAATGTTGAATCTCTTGTTTCATTTGCGTTTGTTGATGGTGTCAAATGAGCAATGTCGTGATCATCCCAAAGAGAGTAGTGAGTAGAAGAGCTGACGGACACGGATTTCTGTATTGTCAGGGATGCTAACGTGGCACTTCTTAATTCGAAAACTGAGTCTATTGGATGAAACATCATCTTTTTTATTCAACAGTTCTAAAAAAGTGTATAACTGTATTTTTTGCAGTTGCCGTACCTCTATCGTCCAGATATAAGGTTTTAAACCTGGGATCCATCATCGTGGCTGACGAGACGTTTTTACGTGCGCAAATCGTTTTTTTATCGAATCTCGTAGCGCCGCTTTCATTTGCAGCAAACCCTTTACTTTTGTATTGTTTTGATTTCTGCATTTTTTAAAAACACTGTTATGATTGGGATCACAATTGCTAAGAAAGCTTCATCTGAGCATATTTCTAATTTTGCATCATAAAATGGTTCCAAGACTAAAGCTATCCTTTCCAATAATTCCCAGTCTGAATTTGACAGCGAATAAATTTCGCCATGTTCAACGCTGTAAAGATTCAATGCTTTTTTTGCTCTTTCATACATTGAAGCATCATGTAGGTACTGTTCCATCGCGTTTCAACATCTTGTATCATCATATGCTGAGGAAAAGAATAAGAATTTTGAATTTCATTTAATTTACGAACTGCAGATTCGCTGTGTTTAAAGTGGAAGACAATTTTTCTTGATGCTTTTACTAACTTCTCCACAGACGATTGAGTAAATAACGCATCATTGAGTACTAGTTGCTGTATATATATATATACAGTCACACATTTACACAATACATTTTTATTATTATTTACAAACACGCCCAACGCTGTGCTTATTTATATTCAGGTGGGGCGTAAATCAGTCACTGGGATTGGATAAACAAGTTAGGCTTGCTGCTTGGTTAAGAATATAAATACATTGTACTCTATGATAAGTAAACTATAACTAGCTATTCAAATGATAATCAAGTCTTAAAAGTTATCTTGGAAATAATACACCAATGAAGATGAGTTGCATGCAATTTGTATCAATTTTTTTAATTTTGTAAACACTTTTTAACTTTACTTTTAGAAAGTTAACTTACATTTTTAAATTCTTTTATGTTTATTAAGTTGACACCTGTATGATAAGGTTTCAGATTTTGTTGCACCACCTGAGTAGATAACTCCGCTTTGCTTTTGCAAGCCAGTCTCAAGCCTGGAGAAAGGAGGAGGGAAATGTTAAAGGATCAAGTTATGATCCCCGACAGGAAATACTTTAATATTTCCAACACACTGCTTCAACAGTCTTAAAACACTTGTTGTAAAGGACTATAAACTATTTGAATTCAATGTTTCAGAGGTCCATGATGACCTTTTATTTACAAAAGATATTAACATTATTCATCCCTTCGCCTTCAAAGATTTTTTCAAAAGTTGATTTGGATGATGGATTTTTATCTCCACACTAGGAGAGTCATTTCAGAAATATCACGAGCAGGAGGGCAACCTGTTTTAAAAACCCACATAATTAAAAATTGAACCCTCCTAATGCTAAACCTTTCTTCCCAAAATAACTGATTAGTGGGGGAGTAGGATATTCGTAGGTACTTTTCCAAAAAAATTTTAAACTTATACCCTTTTTCCTCTCAAAATAGTTGATGACCGAGGAGAGTAATTGTAAATACTTTTCCGATTTAAAAAAAAACTTTTTAGATATTTTTCCAAAAACATTAAAAATTTTTTTGAGGGGCCCCAGCCCAGCCAAATGACGCCCTTACTTCCTCAAAATAGAACTTTTACGGCTTTGAAAACTGTACTAATTTTTTATATTTTGCCTCAAACTTGTCCCCTCTCAAAAGTTGGCTAGATTCGCCAGTGGGCGCGGGAGAATTTTGTACAATGTGTCTCGAGAATTAACCCTTTCACGTTCATGAAGGTATGTTTCAAAACACCCATACCTACACAATTCTTTGGTCAAAAGCTAAATATTAATTTAGCATTTTTATTATATTTTTATTATTTGCAAATTATTCGGGGGGCTCATCCTTATAACGGGCCCTTGGCGTCCAAGATTGGCGGGGCCCGAGCCCATCGGGCCCAATGGAGTCGGCGCCTATGGCAAAATCCGCCACAGAGTGGCGTAGCCAGGGTGTTTAGTGACCGGGTATAAGGCATAAAAATACGCTTCTGAAAAGCTAGTCTTGACATTTTTTCCAAAACCTTGTAAACTTTATTTTAAATAGCTGATGAAGGGGGGTGGGCAGTCGTAAATCCTTTTCCAAAACAGTTTTACTTTTTTAAAAAAGTCAGCTAATTAGTTGATGACCAAGAGAAGAGGAGTAGGGTTATAGTTCTGTATGTTTTTTTTTAGAAATTTTCAAAATACTTATTCAACTTTTTGCCGCAAGGGAACACCTCCTGTTGCCCTCCCATTGCTACGTCTCTGAAGTGACCGCTCAAATGATACGTTTTATTTTATTTTATTTATTTAGGAGATATAATAAAATCGAATTCCTACACTGAACTTTCTTCATAAACATCTCCCTGCATTTTGTGTTATGTGTCGCGCCACAAAACAAATGAGGAAGTTCTATTTGTTGTCATAGAAACAACGTTAAATTGTTCGGCTGGTGTGACTGTCAAAAGTATTAAGAGCTTAATTGTATTTGTCATGGATAATAATGAAAGTTCGAAGTTGACGATTTGTGTTGTTCAGATTAGAAATTTGGTGAGTTGGAGTTGGAAATGAAACTGTAATATTCGTATTAATTTATTAGTTACTAATAATCTATCTAAATTCTAAATCTAAATAATACTACTAATAATTCCTCAGATTCGTTTACGACATTGGCGTTAAATAAATTTGATTTGATTGATTGATTTGATAATTAGTAGTATTATTAGTTAATAGTTAATTAGTTTAGTAATTTAGTTATTTTAGTTAGTTGTTAGTAGTTAGACATAACATAACATATGTAATCATTTATCTACATAGGGTGTTTGTGTAGGGTGGGGGAGTAACTGACGTTTGTCCAAAAAATTACAAGTAATTTTCAATCACAAAATGAAAATTTATTTGTGCTTAGTGACTGTGACGGCTTTCGCTGTAAGGATATTGCAATTTACAAATTGCTCATACAAAAGTTTTTATTAATTTTGTGTAGAAGCTATATACTCCATGTTTTAGTATAATGTCTTAGTATAATGAACTATATTTATTATTATGTTTTCAGAGTTTTGAGAATTATCGCATCAGTTATGCAGTATTTGATTCAAAATAGCAAGAAGTTTCAGTTGTTCATGAGATGCTTTAGTTTTTCCCAGTTATCAAATTTGAAACAATCATTAATTGTTCATGAATGCACGGGAAACCAGAACAACAACAGTTACCATTATTATAGGTTGGCCAAGAATGACACTCAAACCATTCCAGATTGACATTTCTATACACTTCGAGCTGTCTGGGGCAAGCATTTATGAGTTCATCGCTAGATAGAGAAAAAAAATTGACATTTTCAATCTTATATAGTCCGATTTTCATTTCATTCTTCTGAACCTGAATCACCTTCAGATTCATTGTCAATGAGATTTTGTTGTTCATTTAATGATACAATGTGTTTATTAATAATGAATCTATGAACGAGTTGCTTTAAACTACAAAACTTGTTTAATGCTTAATGCTACTGTTTCAACATCAAAATCATCAACTATTGCAAATACATAGTGGAGCAGGTTTATCTGAATCTGAGACTGCAACATGCCTTGATTGAACACAAAATTTAGCTTTTTTTAGACCTGTAATGTACAGTAATAAGCTCAGTGATGGGCACCAACTACTTCAATTGTAGTTACAACTACATGCCAACTACCTCATGACAGAAGTAGTTATAACTACATGTTAACTACTTTAGAAGAGAGGTAGTTATAACTAGTTTGTTAACTACTACTAAAGTAGTTAACTACTTTCCAACTACTTTTTAACTACTCGTATATTTATAAAACATGTACTGTAAGATATAAAAACACAACAACAAAAAATAAATTTTCATTTAATAATTTTTTTTAAAGAATAATAATGATTGTTAACTAAATATAATAAAAACAAAGTATTTTTAAGCAAATATAATAAAAACAAAGTATTTTTAAGCAAATTTTAGAAAAACAAAGTGTTTATTGATACATAAAGGTTGAATGACAAAGTTCAAAATTTGTTAAAACTGGAACGGCTTTTCAGAAAAACCATACGGTCAAATAAAGTGTCACTCATTTTGCACCTTGGAGGTGTCAAAATCATACCAGCCATGCTTGGAAGAGTAGAATTGGTTTTTATGAAAGCTCATTCTACAAATGAATAATCCTTCAGTGATTGAATATTCGATGCTTTAGATTATATTTTTAAATTATCTGGCTTTTTAATAATTTTGTTACAGCGCTAAGTCAAAGTAGTTAGACTAGTTATAACTACCAAACTAGATCATAAAAGTAGTTATAACTACATGGCAACTACTCAAAAACAAAAGTAGTTATAACTACCATGTAACTACTATAAATGTAGTTATAACTACAGTAGTTACAACTACAGTAGTTAAAGTGCCCATCACTGAATAAGCTTGACTTTCTTATTCTGGTCCTTTTTGATTGGTGTAGTTTGAACCTAATTCTTCATCGCATTCACAATTTCACAACACTTAACACGTTATTGATACTTGTGTATTATCCATCATTTTATGTAATTTTATTTAATAAAGTTCTAAAAACATTATGTTTTTAATTCAAAATACCGGCATAAACATATTTTAATGGACTGTAAAACATTTAATAAGTGCTTCTGCTTGCCGGAAAATTAGAGACACAACGAAAAATTGGTGAGGCATTTGCCCACCCCGCCTTTTACGTCTGTGATTATTTATTATAAAATCTGCAATGTTTGGTTGGTTAAGGATTACGATGGTGAAGTGACGGTAAAAGTAGAACTTGGAGAAAAACTTCTAGGAGAATCAGAAAAGGTGAAAGCATCTCCAGACTCTTTTCTCAGTGTTAACTATTCTGTGGAGCACATAGTGAATCCTGATGATTATCTTTCAATTGACGAAGTTGTTTCGAGGCCGTTATTGTGTAAGGTTATTTATTGCTATCATTTTGATAAAAAATCTGTGTTAATATTTTATACTTTTAGCTCTTTTGTGTAACAAATTGAAACAACATTGACTTTCAATCACAAATTGATTATTTAGAACTTCTGAAATTTGACACTCCTCAAGTTCGATGGTAATACCTTTGCATCACAGATGACATTTTATAAGCAGATTAAAAAAATAAATAAAATGTGAAGATTGCTGTGTACAGTTTTAACTAAAATAATTGGGTGTATCAAATTTTTTCACAGTTTCCTTTTATTTTTTCAGTTAGCATTATTGAAAGTGTGACATCTAAAGAAAAAAAAGATGACAAGAAAGATAAACAAAACAATCTTGCACAGTGTACAACTGAACTTCATTCTCTTGTTTTGGGTCTTGAAATTCATCTCAAATTTGGTTAATTAATTATTTGCTAGCTTTAAAACAAAAAAATTTTTCTTTAAAGGAGAAACATTTCTTCGCACATGTTTGCAACTGAAACCATATCCTGGATCGCACTTTGAAGATTCCCCGAATGCATTAAAAGTAACCTGACTATTTATTTCATGTTTGTTAAATTTTCTAGGGCTGTAGTAAAATCACTTTCAATTAATTTAATAAAATTTTTTATTTATTTGTTTTATTTTGAAGGCAGAGCTCGAGATTTCATTAAGTTGTGAAAAACCTCTTGTTAATGAATCAGATCTGAAAGGAGGGAATTTGTTGAGTGTAACTGTTGAGTCCCTGATGTCTCTGCCTGAGTCCTGGGAATCGTCAGGACAAAATTATTTTTATGTTGCTGCTCTGCCTATGGTGCAAACTGCCGAGGTCTATATTTTTTGTGTTCAATTGATTTCATTTGCTGGAACTATTTTATTTCAACATTCATCATCATAAATCATTTATATTGCACCCATTACTAGAAGAATATGATTGCATTGGTGCATAAAATTTGTGTAAACCAAAATATTTTTTCTTTTTTTATTATGTTTATTTCAAGACAAAAAATTGAATAACTAACACACGTCAAATCATACAATAACCAAAGTAAACATATAGGACATTTGGAAGGGACTAAAGTCCCGCTAATTCAAATATCCTCGTGTTGAAAATCACTGACATGGTAAACTCAGACAAATGCTTATTTATGATTAAATGCTTAATTTGTTTTCTAAAAATTGCAATGTTAACTGTCAAAAGCTAATAAATAAAAAAAGTATAAAAATAATTTTTTAATTTAGAATAAAATCAATTTATGAAGTATAATTATATAATAATCAATTCATAAAGTATAATTCATACAATAATCAATTCATAAAGTATAATTCATTTAATAATCAACTCATAAAGTATAATTCATGTAATAATCAATTCATAAAGTATAATTCATTTAATAGTCAATTCATAAAGTATAATTCATATAATGATTCAATTTTTCCAAACCATTTGATAGGATGAAATAATTGGAGTTTTTTCTGGTGGAAAATATTTGAAACCCATTTATGACAAAGAAGTTCACGATACAAGAAAGCGATGGGCTCTTCTTCCGGCCAATGCTACAGCAGCAGGTTATGTTGGGAACAGGTTTGTTTGAACAAAATTATACAGGAAACTTCTAATTAAATATAATAATAGACAATTACTGTAAGTGCATCTGTCACAATTATAATCAAACTCAAACAGCAAGATAGTGTTTTTATAAATATTTGTCTCATAGAATATTTTTTATTAAAAATAATTTAGTGACAGTTTAATGTGATGATGGATATATGTTAAGATTAATATAAATGATATACAATAAGATTTATAATTCCATTTTTTCAAAACATACAGGCGTATAAACTAAAATAATTCATTTATTTATAAAAAATGAAGGTAATTTCAAAGTGGCTTTTAAATGTGTCTAGAATACGTTATTTTTATTGGACAAGTGCAATAGATTTTCAAGTTTTTTTAAACGATATTATTTAATTTAGTTTCTTATAAACATAATCAATAAAATTACAAAACACTATAAACACAATAAATAAAATTACAAAACATTATAAACATAACCAATAAAATTATGTAACATTATAAACATAATAATTGAAATTACAAAACATTATAAGCATAATAATTGAAATTACAAAACATTATAAGCATAATCAATAAAATTACAAAACACGATATACACAATAAAGAAAATTGCAAAACAGCACAATTGGAACAGAAAAATACAGCGACGAATCAGGAGAGTTGAGGTCTTGTGAAGATTTTGAATTCAGGAAAACTGCTTACAAGGAAAAACCTCGAATTCAATGGAACATGGAAAGGAAGTTCTACCTGAATGCCGTCACCGTCGAGATGTCATTATTTTTTTAAATTTTATTACAAAAAGTAATATAAATAAATATATTTTGGGTCATGCTATTGTTTATTTTCAGGCTCAAGAGCAAAATTGTACAAAGTAGATATTGGCCTATTGAGATCTACAGAGTGTCAGGAGACAAAATTAAAAACAAGGTTTTAATGTTTTTGCTCTATTTTCAAAATTATTATTTATGTGCATTGATTTACTGTTTTAGCAAATAATTTGTTATGCAGCAACCTGAAAAGGGAGAGAAAATAGATGATGGTTTGATGAGTTTTCATGGAGTTGCATATGTTGATCTTACTCCTCTTGTACATCCTGGAGGTCAGGTTTCATCGTTATATATCATTAGATGATGAAAAATAATTTTGTTGAAATACTAATAATAAGTTAATAATCTTCATGTCAATTCATATTGTTATGGTGGATCTGTTTTTTATCACATTTTTGTCAGCATTGAGGGCACATTATAGTTAATGTTAAAAGGCTATATCTATCAGGCATGGTCCCAGGATTTTATGGTGGGGGGATGATGAGATAAATTCTTGCTGTCACTCTTTCATTCACGTTTTTTTGGGGAGGCAGGCTCGTTCCCCTTGATTTTAACCAAATTTGCAAAATGTTCACAGGGTATTTAGTTTCTCTTCTGCATCACAGCAATCATTTTTCAACTTTATTCTATTTTTGCTGGAGGCTAAATGCAGAACTGAGAATTTAGTGTATTAAATTGTTTGTCAGCTATTTACCCATTTTGGGTATTTTTTAATCCAAAATACTGTCAGAGATCTTGTGAAATTATATCCTACTAGCGGTGACAATGCAATACTGCTTCACTCGCTCACAACTGTCTGCAGCATTCTTTTATAAAATCGTTAGAAAAAAATGGTCTCCGCTTGATGACCAATCCAAAATTTAAACACACTCGAGTCATGTTTCAAGCAGTTTTAATAAGCTCCTGAAAGTATAACTGACTTTGTCCTGACATTGCCGGTGAGGTCAGTTAAAAACGAACAAATTTTTAGTTCTATGAAATGATTCAAAGGATGTGGAGACAAACAGCCCAGTGATCTACTGGTAGCTGTTTGCCAACATGAAGATACAACATGTTAAAACATCGATGCAGTTTTTGATGATTTCAGATTTTGGACAGTTTAAAAAGATTATATAATTCGCTTTAAAAGTTTTTAGTTTTTATGTGTAAACTCTAATTGCATTATTTTTTTTCCAAATTTGTACATAAATAATTAAGGTCATCAAAACAAATCAAATTAAAGACAATATGCTTTTATTCCCTGCTTGTACATTTAGGCTATATAATTTACCAAAATGTTTTCTCTTTTTTGTACAGTAACAGCATTAGGAAAGACTCCCTTTTACATTAATATGTATAGAAAAACTATTGTTCTAAACTTGCACAAACTCTTTTTTGTCACCAGAAAAACTTAAATTGATTAATGCCTAGCAAACAATGATGAATAGAAAACTTGAACAGTCCTGAAAATTAAACAAACATTGCTATAACTGGCTAGACTATTTCAAAACAGGGAATTATAGATATCCAGGTAAAATATAATCATCGGTCAGTTAAACATATAGACTTTAGGAATATTAATAAGATATTGATTGTGAATGGCTGATGCTGACAGATTTATCAATACTGTAGGACCTCACTTATATGACCACCCGTTATACGACTTTAGTGCTTATACGACCTAAAAATTTTGCACGGATTGAAATTTTTTTACTCTTCCATACTAATCTGTTTCTGTTATGCAACAAACTCCGTAACTCGACCAACGACCTTGTTTCTGTGGCATTATTTCCATAGATAACTCTTCAGTAGGTGGTCATCTTTAGGTGTAGTTTATTATTGTAACAAGAAAGCCTGGACGACATCCAAAATATTCTTCGATTGGCTTAACAACATTAACAACAAATTTAAACTAAAAAATTGACGTGTTTTACGTTTTATCGATAACTGTTTTGCCATTAGTAACATTGATCTCTCGAACATCAAAGTTCAATTTCTTCCTATGAACACCACATCCAAATTACAGCCATGCAAAATGTAAAGTTGAATTGCCGGAAGATGTTTTTACGTCATTTTATTATAAGTAAACTGAACAATCACCACACTGCAACAACTAAACAGGTGGCGAAATTTATTACATTACTCGACTCCATTATTTGGCTTCGAGTGTCATGGCTTCGTGTCTAAGAAACTAAGAAGACACAATCACAAAGTGCTTTCGTAAATGCAGTTTTGGTCCATGTAATGTAACAAATTTTACAGAGGTTTTAGAGTTCGATGATGATATGGCAGACCATCCAATCCTGACCGGTGTCAATTTGGAAGAGTATGTCAATTGTGATGCTAATAAGCCAACATGCTCAAATGTCCATGTCGTCCCAGTTGTGGTTGAACAAGAAGAGGAAAACATTGAAAACATTGATTCAAAAGATTCGAATGATGAATTAATTAACAGTCAAACTGCAATTTAAAATGTTAATAAGCTTCTAAAGTATGATTGTAAGCACGACAATAGTACGCTAGCTAGCCATTTAATTAAAGTGTCTTTGGAGTTGTGTAATTTTAATTAAGATACTTTAAAACAACAAACATCTGGAACTATTTTAAATCACAACTTTTTTATATGACTGTTAGTAGATTTTAAAATAATAACCTACTGATTACTCTTTGTTGTATTCAAATGTATTTCTGAAGAAAATGTGACTTTTTCTCTTATTCGACACTCCCACTTATGCGACCGATTTTACGTGGCAATGGAGAAGTCACATAAGAGAGGTTCTACTGTATTTTATAAATATTAAAGTATTCCTTTGCAATGGGATGTTTGCTTATAAATTTCACACTTTGGCTGGTAGGGGGATGCATCCACAGCCAGTGGCGTAGCGAGGGGGGGGCAGGGGGGGACAGTTGTCCCCGGGCGCAGGGCTGGAGGGGGCGCAATATCAGTGACCAAATTTTTTAAATAATTAAAAAAAAATTTAAATTTGTTGAGGATCTTTTCAAAAGTTCACAAACTTTTTGAACAAGACGTTCATTTTGACTATTCTTTGTTATTATCATAGATATATATATATTATCATAGATATCTATGGTTATTATATACCATACCAACTATGTTAATGAACTACTAATCAATCATCAAAAAGAAAAGTTTTTGGATTTTGCATTTCTTTTTTGAAGGAAAACAAATAAACAAAGTGAGTAGCAATGATTATTATTTTCTATTTATTAATATTGTATCTTATATAAAAAGTTTTCTTAATTCCAGATATGTTTGAAAAAAGGCCTAGTGGAGCTCAGCGAAGAAAAAGAAAGGCAGATGAAATAAGAGAAGCTAGTAAGTCCAGCAAACTACTGGAATGTTTTTTGAAGAAGGCAAAGTCAACACCAGAAGAAAGCCAACAGCCTCAGGATACTGATGTTGATGAATTCAATGATCAACCAAGTGTACAGCAGAATCAACAAAACATAGAGAACAGTAGTAGTTTATCAACTTCATCTGACTCTGAAGTAGAAATTGATATCATTTCTCATAGGCCAAATCCAATTCCAGCTGTGCTTATGCTCTGCGACGTTGGCTATTTGGATTTCGACCAAACATCACGACTGCCTATAATTTCTCAACAGCTATGCACAGAAATGGTATTCGAGGCTCTAAAGTATTTCAAAACAATAATGGTCCATTTGCTAAGAAAGACGGCCGTTCTATGACAAAGCCATGGTTCAAACGGAGACTTGCCAATGGAAAGGGTGATGAGGTAAATCGGGTCTGGCTAGTTTATTCACCATTGAATGAAGCAGCGTATTGTTTTTGCTGCTTGTTATTTCCCTCATCCAGCGCAAATAATAAATCATCTTTTGAATTATCTAATGGATTCAGCACGTGGAGGAAGCCCGAGAAACTAGCGGCTCACGAGAACAATCCTTGTGAGCGATCCTTCAGTAAATTAAAAATAATTCTTTCCTACCTTCGAGCATCCATGGGACAAGATAGACTTAGCGATCTGGCCCTAATGAGTGTGGAGAGGGAAGTTCTTGAACAGATTGATTTTGATGATATAATTAACCAGTTTGCTGCAGTAAAAGCAAGAAAAATAAATTTTGTTTAAAACTCAGCTCAATATGCATATAGAAATTTAAATACACTGAAATGCATGTATATAGGCGCCAGAGACTGTAGTCTACATGCAAATACTGAGTACGACAGTTATTATATTTTATGTAGTTCGACAGATTTTATGTAGGGGGGCGCAGATTTTGTGTTTTGTCCCCGGGCGCAGAAGACCCTAGCTACGCCACTGTCCACAGCATCTCAAATCATGGGACTGTGCCTGGTATCTATAATAAGTAATTATGTGATACACTTTTATGTTTATAAATATGAAGCTAAACAATTAGAATCAGTTTGATGTTAATGTACAATGAGGAATAAATTACAAACTTTCCTCTAACTCAGGACATAAATAAAATTTTAACTTAAAATTTATTAATAAAAAATATTGTTAATATTTACTTGTATTAACCTATAAATAAATAATTTTTTAAATTTACTTTACATACTTTCTTCAGGCGCAAAAATCAGAGGAGCTTACAAAGTTGTAGGATTTAATGAACAAGAAATGCAAGAAAAGGTTGAAATTTCTAATTTGGTAATTTTGTTAAATTTGAATTTTTTCATTTTCTCATATTTTATTGAAAGACTAAAAGATCCAAAGGAAGTATCGCTGAAGAGTCAAGAAAAACAATCGGAGATCCATTAGCAAATTTATCATCAACGAAATTGGCGGGTGGAGGAAAGAAGGAAGAACAGAAAAGTGTTTTAACGAAAAGTGATAAAAAGGTAGCTTTAAATTGCAATGTTATTTATTTATTTGCTTTTACATTTCACTATAAAATCTTGATTTGTAAATAAATTCTTCCTTCTCACCTGTTTGTAGTTTGAAGTTTTTTTAAAATGCTTTTATTTAACTTCACTCGTTTCTCTGTTTGTTGGTTTGTTAGTTAGTTTGTCTGTGGTGATCAAATCTAGGTTAGAAGCCGTGGCCAAGTGTACGATTTTTAACTGTGCGACTGCCTACCTTAAATCAATTAAAATTAATCAAAATCGGTTTTATATGAAAGTTAGTGTTGTTGTAATAAACAAAATTAATAATAAAAAATTAAATAAAAAGTACAAGATTGAGCGTAACGGTTGTTTAAGATTCTAAAATTTTAGTTTGTTGACTCAGATAAAGAGGCAAAATAAAAGCATTTTTTTAAAATTAATTTTTTATCTTTACTTGTTATAGACTATTTTTTATATTCCTATTTTTTTAATTGTTTTTCAGACAGGATCTAAATTGAATGGAAAAAATAGAATGGTATTGATTAGAATTAAAATTTAAATAAATAGTTGTCAGAATTGATAAATAAGCACTAATTGCTTGTTATCTGTTTACAGTTTGTTCTAACATTTTTCTAGTCATACTTATATTTATTTATATTTATTAAAGGTTTATGTTACTATTATTATTAATGCAGTCTGATTCCTTCAGATTGATGATTTCATGTTTTGGAACATCTTTGAATCTAATAGTTAATTTTTAGTAAATGGTTATAAGTTTTTAATAATAAACTAGCTGTTCTTGGGGTGGCAAGACGCCTTGTGAGCTAAAAGTCACCCTTGAGTTTTCAATCTATCTTTCTTCAGTTAGATGCGGAAAATTTCATTGTAGACAACGTTTCAAGTGAATTTCCGAACATCATGCAGCAACTAGCCTTGTTCGTGTGATTGAGAAACTTTAACTTTTATATTGGCGCCATTTCGTGCACGTAAGGCAGCGGTTCTCAACCTGTGGGTCGCGACCCCAACGGGGGCTGCTTGACAATTTTACAGGGGTCGCTTAAGACTTGCAGAAAATTGAGTTTTTTTAAAAAGGTTTTTTAAACTTGAAACTTATCTGCATTGCTCAAATAGCCATGTACAATGTACTTATTTTTTCCCACAACAAACCTTTGTGTAAAAGGCTTTTCAAGCTTATAAGTTATCGAGTCTAAATACAAGAGTAGACTCAATGCTGAAAGTGATTTGTGTTGTGTTCTATCAAAAACTGTAAACATTTTCTAAAACTCTGCCTCCAAAAATAGTTGATTATATGGGGATAGTCGGAGATACATTTTCCAAAAATTTTCTAAAACTTCGTCTTTTATTTTATACCCAAATTTTTTTTAAATCTTTGTCATTGAAATAATGAGAAATGGCGAAACTTTCACTAAAGTAAGCATAAAATTCAACCCAAGAGTTTAGTTTTACCTTTTGAAATTATTATAAATTATACCCATAGAATTATTCTATTCTAAGAGTTTAGTTTTATCTTTTGAAATTATTATAAATTATACCCATAGAATTATTCTATTATATTATAGATGTTATTATTTACCTGTTTTTTAACACAATGTCAATATTTCTATATGGACTATACATTTAAAAAAAATTAACTATACTATTACTACTACTACTACTACTACTACTACTCCTACTACTCCTACTACTACAGACTCAAAAAGAAGAGCAGGTGGGTGAAGAAAACAAAGAGCAAGAAAACATAGAAGGAAAACAATACATTGATGCAGTGACATACATCATGCTTGAATTCTCTATTCATCATCCATTTTATTCAAGAAAATCTATGGATGAAATTTCCTTGAAGTCTGATAAACATTTATTTGATATTTAATATTTGAAATTTTAGTTCATCAAAATATTTTCCTATTCATAGTGTATCAAGAATGATCCCCCAAAGGCCCATGTATCCTAAGAAATGCAACAGTGCTGAAAAGGTTATTAACCCGTTTAGGACCAAAACTTTATTAATGAGATTTTTATTAATTTTTTTTCATTTCTAAGTAACTTGCTTATGTTTTAAAAGATTTATTTTTAATTATTTTTTATATTAAAAAAATTTTGAAAATTCTCTATGCTCGTTTTTCGAACGATGGTCGTATAGTATAGACTACTGAAAACGACAACATGTTTAAAATTCAATTTTTTTTGTTCTCAGCGCAAACAATTATAAAATAAATTTTAGGCTATAAACAGAAAAGCTAAAAACACATTTCTGACTTTATCAGTAACACAGTTCAATAAAATGCAAATGTTTAACATTCAATAAATCAGTCAAGCAGTTCATGATAGTCGTTTCAGAACCGGAGTGTGTGGAAAGCACCAAAACAATTCTGATGAAGTCATTTGTTGCACTTGGCCCACATGTACAGAGTGTTTTGCCACAATTTTCCAGCTTGTAGCAACCTACTGTTTTCACCTTTTCCAGATTGTGACCATGGCCAGTTGCTGAATCTTCCCAATTGTTTTGTTTCTTCAACCGTGCATGAATTCATTTCATCGGTATAAAACAATCTAAACAGCTCATGGGTTTTTTAAACAAAGCACCATTGTGGTGTTTCAAACTCGTTAAAGACTGTTTTAAAAGTGGCTATTCAAATGACTCTTTTTGGTCCAAGTGCATTTCAATCGTTTTTGGCGTTTTGGTTGCCGCGACATTGAACTGACCGTATTTTCTACCTCAATTTTTTCATCCAAAGAACCGACAGAGTCTAATCCAATCTCATCATTAGTATAACAACTTCTACCTTCCCGGATACATTACATAGAATAACATTTTCTTCTTCATTTGCTCATTCATCAGTCACGTGTTATGATGCACCTGGCAAAATAATGACATGACAAGTATGTCAACTTCAATGCTATCATCATCAAGAATTAGTTCCATAGCTTCTTTCAATGTAAAAAAACATTCTGTTTG
This sequence comes from Erpobdella octoculata, assembly GCA_963978895.1. NCBI lineage: Eukaryota > Metazoa > Annelida > Clitellata > Hirudinida > Erpobdellidae > Erpobdella > Erpobdella octoculata. The sequence goes on along the minus strand of OZ022241.1, from coordinate 11,317,057 downwards.
ACGCTTTTCATTTTTAAACTTTACAAACATTTCATTTGAAGAATGAAAGTTGCAAAAAACACTATCACCAATTCAACCACTGCACAACTATTAGCTGAATAAACTAGTTTTGACTCGTTCGCATAAAGTACTCTATACGACCAACGATCGGAAAACGAGCATGACTCATACATGTTCAGATTGTGGGTTAGTGTAAACGCAATTCAATTTAATTAACGTTGCTGTTTACTTTTGAGTATATCCTCTTTCGATATTTCAAACTTTTGTTATGATAACTCTCATGAAATTAGCATAATAAATTTTTAAAGTAATATCGGTCGAAAACCTTGAAAATGCTCATATTCTAACCCAGATTAAACTACTTAATACGAATAAAAAAATTATTTAAAAAATTTCATACAGTGTATTGAAGCTTTCTTAACATAGAAAAAACTTTAAACAGAAAAAAAATTACAGCCTTATTTTATGCAACGCCAAGAATAAGTGTGTTCTTGAAACGTACGATGGTCTAAAATGGGTTAAGCTCTAAAGTTTCATATTTGAATGTGTGTGATGTAACTTGTTAATAAACATTCAAACAGGCGATAAGTGATTATCAGAATAAAGTTTCAACTGTAGCAGATCTATTGCTTGAGGAATTCAGGTTATTTTCATTCAAAAAAATTAATATTTAAAAACTTATTTATCGTTGTACATACAAATGTTTTATCATTATTGACATATATTGTTTAACAGAGGTCTATTTTAATATTTGACTTTTAGGGCTTTTTTTGAGCCTCTTGAAGCTGTCTCCAGTAACATTATGGACGAACTTTTTGAAGAAAGGTAAATCTATTGATTAACAATATAAAATAGTTAAATCTAATAATATCATCAAGTAACATCAAATAAAATAAAACTGATTTTAATAATCAGTTTAATAATATATAATTTATTTATTTTATTTATTTATTTATTTGACAAATTTAAAGTGGCGTAAATCAAACGACTTCAAGGCCACATACAAAAAAGAATAGAACAAAAAGTTAAATTTTCATAAGGTATTGTTTCAATTCTTTTTTAAACATTACAAAATCAGGTGCTGCTCTTATCTCCAAGGGAAGACTATTCCAAATTTTTGCTGCTGCAGCAGGAAAACTTCTATCACCAGCACTTTTTAGACGAGTAGAGGGAACGAAGAGAAGAGCTGAAGATGCAGATCTGAGATTCCCCCTTGATTGAATATTACTAATGGGCAAAATTACTTCCATTAAGTATGAAGGAGCCAAACAGTTGAGACATTTAAAGACTATTTGAGCTATTTTGAAGATAATTCTACACCTGACGTTCAACCAATGTAGTTCTTGAAGTACTGGAGTGATGTGATCGCAGCGTCTTCGACCGGTCAAAAGCCTTGCCGCCGCATTCACCACTGATTGAAGGCGATGAGTCAAGATCTTCGGGAGTCCAACCAGTGTGGAATTACAATAGTCTAGTTTTGAAAACACCAATGAAGTAATAAGCAAGTTAAGCGCCAGGGGGGGTAGAGATGAAGCAACAGTTTTGATTTGACGTAAGGTTGAAAAGCAGCTTTGGGTGATGCGACTAACGTGAGTGTTCATACGCATGTCTGAATCAAAGAAAGCACCCAAATTGCGAACTGAATCAGATGGAGAGATCCAATCTTTACCCATTCTCAGCGGTGCTGCTTGGAACTTACGTTTCATCCGACTGGTTGACAGCCAAATTACTTCAGACTTGCTTGAATTCAGCTGAAGGCGACTGGAAGACATCCATAGGCTCACATCATCAATGCATGTAGAAACTACTGACGAGAGTTCAATTGCCTTAACAGGATCACAATGACCATAGATCTGTGTGTCATCAGCATAAAAGTGCGCACAAAGTCCATGATTGGAGATAATTTTTTCTAGGTGAGCTATATACATTGTAAAGAGAGTTGGTCCAAGAACTGAACCCTGAGGCACTCCACAGTTAAGTAGCAAAGTACCAGAAATGTCCTCTCCAACCCTAACCTGACATTTACGTTCATTAAGGTATGAGTCAACCCACTCTAGTGCAGATCCGCAGAAACCAAAGTGTGAGTTTAGCCGTTGGAGCAGAATAGAGTGATCAACCGTATCGAATGCAGCTGAGAGATCTAAGAGAACTAGCAATGTTATTTTCTCGCTGTCAGCAGCCACCAGAGCATCAGAAAAAACCTTAAGAACTGCGGTCTCTGTTGAATGATATTGCCGATAAGCCGACTGATGAGGTGGAGAAAGGTTATTACTATCCAAGTAGCTGGTTATCCTCGAAAGAACAAGCCGTTCTAATAACTTTGAAATGACAGACAAATTGGAGATTGGTCGATAAGAGCTAGCGTCATCACAGTCAAGATTGGGTTTTTTTAGAACTGGAGTGATGTAGGATGATTTGAAATATTTTGGTAGGTATCCTTCAATGAAGGATTTGTTAAACAAGCTGGTTAAAAAAGGTGCCAGTAAACAAGCTGATTTTTTTAGTAGCCAAGTTGGTATCGGATCTAGTAAACATTGTTTGTTTGGAAGACTATTTATAAGTTTGGTCACTTCATCCACATTTGTTGGCGCAAAAATGTTAAGAGAAGAGTTGATGGCCCAGTCCACAAGAGGTGGAGCAAGACAAGATGCAGTTGAAGCACGTACATTCTCAGTTTTACTTTCAAAGAACTTGAGAAATGAATTAGCTGTTAAGGTTGTTCTGATGGGTATTTGACCTCTAGCTGTTATTGTGTTTAAGGAAGTCCATAGATTTCGAGTTGATTGACATTCATCTTCAATTTTTTTAGTCCAGAAAGACTCACGTTTACTACGAAGTAGTTTCCTGTATTTTTTAAGTTGATTTTTCCATTCTAAGAGATCATTTGGTGAATTTGTTTTGATTGCTAGTCGCTCAAGTCGACGTGTTAGTTTTTTGCAATTATGACAGTCGTAGTCAAACCATGGGTCAGAAGGTCGTTGACGATACCTGGACATTTTTAGGGGTATTTGAAAATCAAGCATGGTTAGTAGTTCCTTGTTATATGTATCAACTGCATCATCCAGACTGCCTGTAACTTCTTGGGTGAGAGAAGAAGCCTGAAGCTGAGTTACAAAATCATCGAATATAAATTTTTTCCAGTCTCGACGCATAGAGTTCTTATAAGTAGGAGGAGGGCGAGTTATTAGTGAGCTCCATCGGATGAGAAAGTGATCAGAAAAGCCAGTGTCAATTACTTCAATACTTTGAGCTAGAGAATCAGATCGAATGGCTACAGCATCGAGAGTGCCACCTTGCACATGAGTTGGTTGTTTAACATGTTGAATGAATCCATGATCAGCAAGAATACTGTTAAAAGTTATAGCATTATTATCTTCACTTCGTTCCAATCTTATGTTAAAATCACCAGACACAACAACATCTTCATTCAGGGCTGAAACAGTGTCAAGTAAATCAGAAAATTCACTAAAAAATTGTTTATTGATTATTCCTGTTCTGTAAATTACAACAATCAAACAACTGTAGGAGCCAGCTGTTACCCTACCAGCAGCACATTCATATGTTGTCGGCGTAACAGCTGGGTGAAACTGTTTCAGCCGGAAACCAGGAGCTCCCAAAATAGCAACTCCTCCGTGGTTACAGCGTAGGGAATCATGTTTCACTCTTGGTCTGGGTCTGTCCACAACAGAAAAACCAAGCTTGAGAAATTTTTTGAAACAGATTGAGTCTTCATCGTGCCATGTCTCAGTGAGAAGCAAAATGTTAATTTTATGTTCATGGAAAATATTATGAATATCATCAGTCTTATTGTTGACTGATCTGATGTTAAGGAGACCGAAGTTAGCTTTCTTTGTGACTGTTCTAGAGTGGCGTTCTCTTAGATTAATAAGTCTGTGTTTTTTAATACTTTCATTAGTGGGTTTTAATGGAACTGAGTTATCAATATGGTTATTATCAGGATTAGAATTAGTTTGTTTCAATTCTTCACCCTCTATCACTTTGTCAATTTCTTTCAAACTGATATCATTTCTTGAAGTCATATTCACATCTGATTTTAAATTTTCTAGTTCTTCAGCACTATATCCTACAGCCAGTTTGTTCACTCCCATGTCACTCTGCACCATCATATCCATCTGAAAACCTCCACTACTCAGCAACTGCTGCCCCCTCATTGTTGCTTTTTTATTTCTACCATATTTTTTTGCTTGGTTATTTAAACAACTCATATCTTCTGAACTTAAACAGTTTTTTCCTATAAATTTTGCTTTTTGAAGGCAACAGCATAGAATGCCCCTGCCTTGCCTTTTATTCTAAACATCCATTTGGTGATATCATCTTTTTCTCCAATCAGCCTCTTCTTTTCCTCAAGCAACCTCTTACATTCCAGTCTATCCTCTTTTGACAGGTCATTGCTTAATATGATGTTTCTTGTTTCTTCTGCTTTCTTCAACTTTGGTGCATTTTCCATTGTCAGATTTTTAACTGAAGTACTTTGAAACTTTATCATAACTGGTCTTGGTGTTTGCAATTCACTTCTTTTTCCTATTCTGTAAATTTCTAAAATTTCTTTTTCTAATTCCAAACCTGTAATACTTTCCAATATTTGTATAACATCTTCTTTATCTTTACTTTTGGAGTTCTGCTCATTTTCAGGTATTCTATAAGCTACAATGTTGTTTTTCCTCTGTTGCCTATCTTCTACTGTATTAATTTTAATTCCTGTTACTTCCACTGCTCTTTGAATATTTTTAACATCTGTTGTCACTTCTTTTAAACTCTCTTTAACTATTTCTGAGAATATTCTATTTGTTCTACTGGTTTCCTCAAGTTTATCATTGGATTGTTTATTATATTTCACAATTTGCTCCTTCAACTCTTGAATCTGCTCTAGCTGCACCTCCATCATGTTATCACCACGACCATACCCCGCCTGACGACCATTTATCTCCTCCACCGACATTTTTACACCTCGAATTTCTTGTTCAACAAACTCCCTCATCTCCTTCATCATTTCTTTGATCTCTAGAGACTGTCCGTGTTCTTTATCCAACTCAACCAATTCTTTCAACCTTTCTTCATTATTCCTATGGCAACATTCGCAAAGGTGAAGTCCCAGAACCATAACATCGCTCGCTACCTTCTTTTCTTCAAGTCTCGTTCTGCCGCCCGGCATTTGAAATATCTCTCCGAAATTTTTAGAAAACCGTTGAAATACACAAATTAAAACCCAAAAATGAACAATAAACCAAGCAATTCGCAAATTATTAGGAGAAATCGTCAATTCAACCAACTAGAAAGTTTATGTGTATTATTACACATAATACTAGAGTTTGATCGGCACAAGCTCCTGTGAACTGAAATTAGAAATTCTAGGCAACATAAATAACAAATAATAACAACAAACAAAAGTTATATGCCACTGCCATTGATTAAATATTTTAAATTTTGAAAACCACACGTGTGAATATAATCCTTAAGATGCCTAAGGACGAGTTAGTGAACGTTGACCTTGTTAATTCATGATCATCTTTCCAGACTGAGTGAGACTGGGAGATTATATAAGTATTGTACAAATATTTGTTTTTATATGTTATAATAAATAATGATCAAAAGTGGTATATTATAATAAATTGTTTCATACTTTTTATTATTATAATAATTAGTTATATTTAATTCCAAATAGAAAACAAAAATTACTTTACCACTTGAACACCAGTGGTAAATATCTGGCATTCAAAGAGCAATTGAAACATGTTGTTATAAAAATTGTAAGAGACAAGTTCAACAAGACGACAACTTTTGCGAGCAAAGATGAATTTCAAGTTTGTTTGAGATTTTAGTTTTTTTTTTATTTGCCAGTCCATTTTAACTCTTTTTTAAATCCTTTACATTAACTTCACCGTGTTTGCTCACTTGCTTAAGCCATACATTGGGACCCTTTACTACTTAAAAAACAAACTTCTTGTTATCCAATCAAGTTGAAATTTAGTGGGTTAATTTGTCGCTGCGGACTTTACATTCTATTAAATTTTCAAATTGATTGGACAAAATTTGAGTGAATTATAGAATTAAAACTTTAAACATTTTTAAAAAAATTAGAAATTTTATGTAGAGATACCAGCCATCAATTGTTTGTTTATTTAAAGCGATATTTAATTTTTTAATTTAAAATAAACAATTTGTTTCTTATATTTTCAATTAGAAAACTGTGGTCAATGTTTTCATATTTTATAGACTTACTATCATCGAAAAATATTTTTCGATAAAATTTTAGTTAATGAATTACAAAACTATAAAGGGTTTTAAAAAACTATCATCAAAAAATAATTTGCAATTAATTAGCAGCCACCGAATTACAAAATCCGTTATAATTTTCAGACATTTTTAAGCCAATTGTACATTCTACTGGTTGATGAAATGCATGTTTCGCTGTCTAAATTTTTGTCAACCGAAGAGCAATCGGAACCTGTTCGAATCGATATAAGTGCCGAACAGTTGAAAATATTTGCTGAAGAAGCTGACTTTTTAGAAAAGTATGAAGCAGCTGAAAAGTACTATTTGGAGGCGAGTTTATTTTTGTTGATTATAATTATGATAAAATTACCTAATTTTGTTTAGGTTTAGTGATGGTGAGTTGCACTTCTAAAAGTATAAATTATTAAAAAAAAAGTATAAATTAGGGATGTCACTGGTAGTACTTTTTGGAGTTTTCGGGTTCGGGTTTGTGAAACTAGAGTTTTCGGGTTCGGGTTTGTGAAACTAGAGTTTTCGGGTTCGGGTTTGTGAAACTCACGTTTTCGGGTTCGGGTTTGTAGTTTTCCAAAAACCGGGTTCGGGTTCGGGTACTGGCATATGATTTCAAATTCCTGGATTGATTTTAAATTTACCTAGTGTATATATATATATACAAACGAGAGCGATCAATTCATCCATTGGACATTACACGTATTGAATAAACTCTAACAAGTTATTTTTTTAGCTTTCCAAATAATGTGATTTCTTTGGCCAAAAGAGACTTAATTGTTTTAGTTCGTTCGTGGCTCGGTCCGGCCCGATAATCAGGCGGATTAGTGGTCTAGCTTACACACTCACCAATAAAATGACCTATTTGTGTTATTTGTTACGCAAAGGTGATAATACAAAACTTGCAGGGCTTGCGATTAGCATAATACGTTACCTCTTAAATTATTGTAATTTATTAATTTTTTTCGCGGCTCGGTCCGGTCGGGTAATCAGGCGGATTAGTGTCCTAGCTTACACATTTGCCAATAAAATAACTGTGGCGCATAGATCATTTATAGACTTTGCCAGTTAAAGTTTAGGATTATGCAAGATTATCTTTATAACAAAGGGTCTTTGTTATATCAGAAAAACTTTGAGTATATGAATGAATAAATATAAGGTTATATAACTGAAGTAAAAAGTTTAGAGTCATGGCTATCCGCGATTTCTTCGACCGAAGGAGGCTTAATTATTTTAGTTCGTTCGCGGCTCGGTCCGGCCTGATTATAATCAAACGGATTAGTGGTTTAGTTTACACAATCACTAATAAAATGACGTATTTGTGTTATTTGTTACGCAAAGTTGATAATACAAAACTTCTACGCTCGCGATTAGTATAATATGTTACGTCAACAAAACTTGTAATTTATTAATCTCTAAGACACAGCTTTTATAAAGATTTATTTGTTCACAACTCCGAGTTCGGGCATTAGGCTTATAAATTTTCGGGTTCGAGTTCGGGTATCAAGTTTTCACATTTTCGGGTTCGGGTATCAAGTTTTCTCATTTTCGGGTTCGTGTATCAAGTTTTCACATTTTCGGGTTCGGGTACCAAATTTTCACACTTTCGGGTTCGAGTTCGGGTATCAGAAAAAAACCGGGTAGTACCGAACTCGGGTTCGGGTACCCGTGACATCCCTAGTATAAATTATTAAAAAAAACTTTCTAAAATATCATAAATAAAAATTAAATTTGTTTGCATTTGAATATTTCATGTGTCTACAGAGAATTTCTCAGGATAAAATGAATCCAGATTACTGGTTTGATGCTGGAACTCATTATCTACTAGTTGGTGATCTTTCAAAGGTTGTTTGTTTTACTTTTCTGGATTTATCTCTGGCATGCCATATGAAAATTGAATAGTTTTGGCACAATATAAAAAGTGTTGCTTAAAAAATCGAAAATCAATGCTACATTTTGTGTAAAAACACAATCAATTTTTTTGGTAGGCTGGTGAATGTTTCAAAGAATGTGTTGCTGTTGATCAAAGACACATAAATGGGTTAATTTCATTGCATTTGAAAAATGAATATTTAATTCTTTATAAATTGGCTGTTTTTCCACTAAGGCTCTTGATGAGCGGAATATGTCACACGTACAGAGGTTGCAATGAAGCAGCTGAGTGCTTATTGGAAGCAGCAACAACTTATGATTCTTCAAGTGTTACTACTTGGGTGGTTCTAGGTGAGGTTGAGGAATATGAAAATTGTTTGTATTTATTAAAACTAATTTTTTTTTAGTTTTGGTGTTTAAATTAAAATATAAACTTGACGAAAAAATCTAATAATAATATAATAATCATGTTTATAAGAAATTGTCAAAATTAACAGAACACATGAATAAGTTTGACCCAGCCTGATAGGCTAAGTGAGATTCACCCTGGCTTGTCTGACCTTACTATTTATAAGTCATGACCAAGAAAACAGTATCTAGTTGGCAACACAACTCACTGTGAGGCTCTATATTAGTCTATATAGTGACTGAACTCATACATTCATTACTTTAAATCTGACTCATCACTTTGTTTGCAATTGGAATCATGTATCATATTCAAAATTGTTTTATTGCTGTTCTGTAAATTTGTACTAACTAAAAGCAAAAAGCATCTGCACATCTAGTAGTAAATGTAACTGTAAAGTTGATTATTTTATTTTAATTTCAACAATAATCTTATTCAAAGAGAATAAACCAAATGTAGTCAAGAAAAGTAGCATGGTGGGCATTAATAACAGATACCACTCTATTAAAGCTGTAATAAAAACATACCTTAGTGCAGTGCAATTCTCTTTCTTTGTCCGTAATAAAATGCACGTCTCTCTCTCCTTCCTTCTTTTTACACACTTTTACTTAACTTGACTTCTCTGTCTATCTGTCTGTCGTCAAATTTTGCAATCGATTTAAAACTAACTTCGCGATGAGCTAGAGACTTCAAAATTTAAACATATCTCCGAACTAATTAATAATGCCTTCTATCAAATTTTCGGATCGATTGGACAAAATTTAAATAAATAATTATTTGTGATATTTTCGTCAAACTATTTATTGTCTATGCTAATATGTTTTTTGTTTATGTAGTAAAAAATATATAAAAGTGTGTTTTTAAAAAACTTTGTTTTTGCTTCACTTGTTTATGTTTCTCTTGCTATGATTCTCACTGTATTATCTTTAAATGCTTTGTTTTGTTTCTTTCTTCTATGTGTTTTTCTTCTTTCTCCTTCATGAAATGCATGTCGTACCTTAGTTCATTTATTGTCTCTTTTTATACCTTGACTGCCTGTAGCGATATTTACTAAAAAAACTTGACTGTACTTAAAATCTGCACTTTCATTACTGTGTGCTACAATAAAAAGCTGATTTATAGATTTGGAGGTTTTTATTTATAAATTTAGAGATATGGAGATCTTTATTTTGACTTTAAAAGTGTTAAGACCATAAAATTCATATAAAAAATTTTTTTACATGCAATAGGTACTTACAAATTTCTATGGAAAAAGTCAACATTTCAGATTAACATAATCCAGATTATAACAGCAAAAATGTATAACAAATATATTCCATGCAAAAATTTTAGGTTAATTAAACAAATTACGATCAACTGATTAAACTGAGTTTAATAATAATTTAAGTAAATATTAATCTGTTTTATATTATGACCAATTAACTCATCATTAAAGGTCTTTTCTACGAGCACATCGGCAATACGATCATGTCTGAAAATGCCTTCTCACAAGCGAATCAACTAGCATGCATGAAAAACGAAAACACATCACTATGTCCAGTAAATCAAACGGTTTCAACAGTTAGCTCAGAATCCAACAAATCGCTTAAAAAAGAAAGAAAAAGTGCCACCGGATTGAAGGGTTTAAGGAAATCAGTGAAAGGAGGTTAACATATAAAAGTCCAATGCATTGGAATTAAGTTTTTTTTTTTTCCACACTTTGTTTATATGGATAATTTTATAAATAATTATTTGAAATTTAAAAGAAAATTTGTTGTATACTATTTCAGAGAAATCAAGAGAGATGATTGATCCACTTCCAGATCCAGAGATTCCCATGGATATTAATGATTCAATATTTATCTATGCCATCCAGTTTTTGTCAGCTGCTAATGAAATTGTTGTAAGTTGCCTATTTTTTCTACTTACGTAACTTTAAATACATTAAAAATATCCATTTAATATTGAAACTTAAAATGTTTCAACTAAAATAAAGTTTAAAGAAAAAGCTCTGGCAAGGCATCTGGCAGACAGCAAAGGTGGACTAAATTTTTCGTATCATCTCGCAATGTCGGAACTAAACTTGAGCAAGAAACTTTTCCAAGATGCAGAAGAACACATTAACAAAGCAATTGACCTAAACATGCAGGCAGGCTCTACTTATTAATGCGAGCATAAATTTAATTCAATACCATAAATTTCAATGCTTAATCATTAATAAATATTTTCAGCACCCAAAGGTTTGGACAGTTTTGGGCCACATAAGGTACTCAATGGCAGACTATGAAAATGCAGTGTGCAGTTACGACAGAAGAATTTCATATGACCTTGATGATGATGACCTCCATTATGTTTATCTCAGGCTCGGTGCTATACACTTGCTCAATATGAATGTACTACAAATGAATATTTAAAAACTTATAATATATAAATACAAATATATTGATGGTTTTTAAATTAATCAATAGTTTCAGGAAGCTAAACAGATTTATCTGACATCCTGTAGAAGTTCTGCAACATGTTTAACATGGCTTGGAGCAGGGATAGCTTGTTACAGAGTGTGTTACCTTCTAATTTTCTAGTAGTAGATTATTTATGCTGTTCTAATAAAAGTTTTTTACATTTAAATTAAACTTAAAATGACACTTTCACCCACACAGTTGAGTCAACTGAAAGAAGCTGAGGAGGCTCTTAGTGAAGCCAACTTCTTAAACAATGAAAATGCTGAAGTGTGGGCCTACCTCTGTCTTGTGAGCATGCAGAACTGTAGGCATTTCGAAGCAAAACAAGCATACAAATATGCAACAAGGGTTACAATAAATTATAATTTTTTGCACAAGTACTTTTTTAAAGCTTTTTCCAAATGGGAGAATTGATTAATTTTTTTATTTTTATTTTAGCTGGGAATAGAATACAACCTGATACAAGAACTTGATGAAGTTCAACAAGCCACCGGAGTTTGCCTCTCATAATTTTATTTAAACGAAAAAAGAATATTATATTGTTATAAACAAAATTGAATAAAAAATTTTTGTTTCGATCCAACAGCTAAATATTTTATGGATTACTTCTTCTTTATTCTGAAAAATAAGTTAATTTAAATATTGTAATAAACAAATTCTATTATTAAGTCATTATTTTATTTAAACAATAGAAGCTTAGAAATTGTTAAAACAAATTCACGTTGTTTTAACAATGATGATTTGTTGGTGTTAAGTACAATAATATAATAAAATATGTTACATTTTATTACCTCTTTGGTTGAGCACCAGCGTTAATTATTTGATATAATTCCTGCTTAAGAGCTTCCAGTTTTCGTCTTTTCACGGCATCTTTTTTTGCCTCTTTATCATCGCTATATTAATTTAAAATTTCAGGATTATCTTTAAACAACACTAAGATAAGTAAAAAATACAAATATATATATATATATATATATATATATATATTAGGGCTGTGCCGGTATGGTTTTTTATCTGCCGGTACCGGTATTTCCGTTCCAAAAACCAGTACTACCGGTACCGGTATAATGTCGAAAGCCTGGAAATGGCTAGAAATAGTGTTTCAAAGTGCGTTAGTGTTACTGTCCGCGGTCGGTCGCCAGCACGGACTAAACTACAATTAGTCATGGTTCCGTTAACAAAGCAAAACGGTGCTAGACCGTTAGTGCTATGCTATTGCTAAGAATCGTTGTCCGTAATTGATGTGTAGCAAACAATGGACATACAGGTAAATTGTACTGCTTATACTGCTGCTGTAGGTCTTTAGCTTTTACGTCTTTTATGCGTGATGTGCTGAATGCCGATTGTTCAATACCGGCGGAACCGGTATTTGCCGGTATTGCCAAAAACCTGCACGGCCCCAGTATATATATATATATCAATGTGTGTTTGTTCGCTTGTCACATCCAAATAGCTGGAGCAAGAAGGTAGTCCTCTTAGGGGATGAGGTTTAGAGAAATTGTGGACTCTGTACCCCAACTGCATAGGTTAAGCTAACCCAAGGGTTAAGTCTAGGGTAATGACTCAACAAAAACTTTTAAAAACCTTAGGCAATAAAAGAGTTGGGCACAATTGTTGCAATCATAGGATTTCAAAAGAAAGTGCCTACGCTTCTATTTTTATGATTTATTAATCATATTATTATTATAAAATTAATATTAAATTTTGAAATTTCATATTATTAACTGATTATCAAGAAGGTTGCCTTCCCTCTATCAATTGTTATGTAAACCTCAACCAGCTAGGTATAACATATATACTGATTTAAGTATAATTATTAATTTTTTAAATCAATATTGTCATGGTATGCAGAATACAACTGTATTCCAAATTTCATCCTGTGAAATCGGTCAAAATGCGATTACAAACATGTGAAGCTAAGGTATAGCATGTAATATATCTAGCTGCATATGAAACCACATATTTCAATGAAAAAGCAAAAGTTAAAGATTCAATAAGGTAAACTCACTCATCTGTTTCTTCATCACTAAGAGCGATATCACATTCCTTAGCTGTCTGCTTAATCCAGTTTTTGTTAATTATTTTCTTTTTAAGCCTTAAATTAAATTAAAACATAAAAAATTAACATTCTTCTAGTTGATTGTTTTACAGTTTGCAGTTATGTAACTTACTGGAATTCTTCTTTTTCGATGCTGCGAGCCAAATGAGCCATTCGAGAGACCGAATGAAACAGATCGTTTTCTACTTTTATATTACTTAAATCCTTCTCTGAAAATTGAAAAGTAAGCAATCACAAATGAGTACAAAACTGAATCAATCATTTTGCAATAACATTACCAACCTTTTTTTAATGAAATCAAAATTTTCTTGAATGCACTATCTTCTTCTGGTGATACAAGAGCTACACTCAAACCATCTTTATTTGATCTTGCTGTTCTGCCAGATCTGTGCACATAGCTCTGCATTACAGAAAAAGTATTAACTGTAAACAATCATAAATGAGCAAAAAACACATTTAATCATCCTGTATTATGTATAAATTGACACGTATTCTATTTTTACATGCTTTTATTAATTTCATTTGCCCGGATGTCCGTGGACGTTTTAGAAGCTCGGGAGATCATTATAAAATTAACCAAAATCAAAAAAATTTAATTTAAAAAAATTACCAAGAAAAAATTTTAGAAACAAACATTATTAAAAAATAAATTAAAGCATACGATGACGAAAAAACTTTTATCATCATAGTAACTACTTTTACTATTCACCGGGGTATTGTTTTTATGATACGATATCGCTATCATAAAAGCATGTTTTTAATATTTAAATTAACTTTTACTTGTTTAAAAATATTTTTCATTTTTAATTCAATTTTAAAAAAATTAACGCTTGCCTCAGCAGTTCTAGGAACATGATAATGAATTACATATTGGACGTCGGGAATATCAAGTCCTCTTGCAGCCACATCGGTTGCCAGCAAAATTCCATTCTCACTCTCTGCATGTTGCACAGAAAAAAAAATCAAAAATTATGGTGGTATTTTAAAATAGTAAAATGTTAATTTGTTACAGGACAAATAGTGTGTGAGACTCTGATGAACTGATAAACACCTAGAGAATGAGAAATACCCTGGTACTTATAAAGTAATTTCAAATTCGTTACTAAACAAAAAGACACCTTTGAATTTGTCCAAATTCTTCAATCTCTGCTTCTGGTGCATGTCAGCATGTAGATGGAGCGGTTCACACTGAAGCACTTTAAGCAAGGAGGTGAGTCTTCTTATCGTATCCTTGCTGTTAGCAAATACGAGAGTTCTTCCCGGGTGGCTTTTAATAAAGTAATGAATGTAAATGTCCTTTTCAGCAGAACTGCAGTTGATTTTCTTCTCTTCCAGTGTATGCGCCATCATTTGCTGACCTTTTGTTAGATCTACAATCTTTGGTTTATCTGACATTTCTAGCTTTTGCTGCAAACTCGCTGTCAAACAAATAAAACAATTATAGATGTGCTCTTTAATCATATGATAATCATGACTAATCATTATTATTATTATATAGTCATATGCTATTATAATAATAAAAGTTATATTAAGATTCAACTCACCTATTCTGTCCTGTATAGTCATCTCTCTCATTTTATTCTTCTTCTTCTTTAACTCAATTCTTTGAGGTTTCTTATGCAGGAAAGTAAGTGTAGCGGAGAAGACAAAATTTTGTCTTTTAACTTTTCTGCAAAAATAAAAAACATTACAGAAACTTTACTTCAGGCATGTATACAAAACCACTGAAGCTTATGAAATTATAATTGAATTACAACAAATACAAATAACATACAATTTAAGTTGTTGTACATAAGTGAGAATTTTATCGAGTTCTTCAAAATGATTCTTCTCCATCATCTTATCAACTTCATCGATCACAAGAAATTTTAAACCATTCAATTTCTCAACATGGGATACTCTCTGCAACAAGATGTTTCATGTTTAAAAAAAAATCAATATTAAGCATGCGGTAATATGATGGAGTTCACCTGTTGGATGAGTTCCCACAGCCGTCCAGGAGTGGCGATGACCACTTCAGGTTGCCGTTCCAGCAGACGAATCTGTTTCTCAATGGACATTCCACCAACCACTGCTGCACACTATTCATCCAAGAAATTAAATCTTTTAAAAGTAATCTTTCTTAAATACAATTTCTGATCATATTTAAGAAAATGATTTTGAATGCAATTAAAACTAAATCAAAGACTGAAAAATCTGGAGAAAGAAAATAAATAAGACCTTAATTGATGTACATTTGGTGACATCTTCTATGTGGTCTCTTATCTGAAGTGCCAATTCTCTTGTTGGCGTAATTATTAAAGCTTTCAGAAGGTTCTTGGCAGATGATTTTTCTTCGATATCTTCATTAGTAGAAATTAACTTCTGTTGCTCAAGTAGATGAGCAATAATTGGAATTGCAAATGCCAAAGTTTTTCCACTACCCTAACATTTACAAAATTACAATACCGAATTTTAACTTTAAAGCAAAGCTTTAAAAAAGTTAAAAAAAACATTGAAAAAACTACCGTTTCTGCAGCTCCAATAATATCCATCCTATCTCTAATTGCTGAAGGCAAAACAAGACGTTGAATAGATGTAGGAGATGTGAAATTTTTATCTTTTAGACTTTTCAAAACTTCCCTCGGAACAAACAAGTGATCCCAATCTGACATTCCATCAACTTGATTAACTTCTGCAGGCTCACTATCAACTTCTGTAGGTGAAAATTTGTATTATCATAAGCAATCCACATGAAGCAACTATAAAACTAAAAGCTTGTGCTAAACAAAACTTTACCAGTTTGAAGCTGTGTCTTCTTTGATTTGGTTTTTTTCTTTTTAACAACCAGATCATCAGAATCTGACATGTCATCATCTTCATCTACTTCTGCAGGCTCACTCTCAACTTTTTGAGCTGAAAATATTGTTTAAATCATCAGTATTTCCCACGAATCATACAGAAAACAACACAGTCAGTCTCAACAAAATTTCACCAATTTGCAGATTTTTCTTTTTTGATTTGTTTTTTTTCTTTTTAACAACCAGATTATCAGAATCGGACATGCCATCATCTTCATCTACTTCTGCAGGCTGACTATCAATTTCTTGAGCTGAAAAATTTATTAAAGTATATGCCATGAAGCATACAGAAAACAATTCGGTCTGACTGAAGAAAATTTTACCATTTTGCAGCTTTTTCTTCTTTGATCGGGATTTCTTCTTTTTACGTTTTTCTTATGTGAAAAAAAATTATTTTAAATGAATTTGTTAAAGTTTAACTAAATCTAAAAATGTTTTTATTATCCAACCTTTCTTGTCCCCGGTTGTTTTCTCATCGACTTCTAGCTCGAGCTTAACTTTTTTGGATGATTTTTCTTCATTTTCTTCTCTCTTTCTCTGTTTGATATATTAAAAAATTTTAATCCTCAAGCAAAGACTCCTGAGTTATTTTCTACATAAATCATGGAAAGTAATGCTGTATTAAATAAAGCAAAAATAATAATTTTTTGTAAAGTTAGTAAAAGGATTTAACTCCACAAGACACTCAAACAGAGCAATGCGAGTAAACTCTCACACCACCGACCTAAAGGCAGACAGTTGAACGCTTACCGCAATACCACCACCTAATAAAAAACTATGAATTTTAGAAATCTTAATTGAAAAATCTTTCTAAAGTCAGTTTGAAAGAAGAATTTGCCATAACTGAGTGTTGATACTTGGAGTAATATAATTACAATAATAACTTTCTCTGTTTTAACACATGCTATACTAGAAGATCTTATATACACAAATTAACGCATGTATTAGAGTCCTGCACATGCAAAATTTTCGTGGCCCGGTCCATCAGCAACTCGGCCTGGTCCATTTTTACAGTCATAAAATTCCTATACTTAGTACAAAAACCAAAGCCCAGCCTATGCAGATGTCTAGTATGCATGAATGTATATATCAAAATGTAACTGATTTTATTTAAATTTAGTTAACTTAAGGAGCTTGGACAGGGAGTAGTTAATATCCACTTTACCAAAAAAATCATCCAACTGTTTAGCATTTTGGCCAAAAACACAAAAATCCTAGGCAATCATTTCCACCTCTTAGTTTACGACAACAATGACAATTCTATTTATTTTTATAAACCCATATGAAATAAGAGAAAATAGAAAATTTGAAATTAATTTTTTTAAATTTGTTCAAAAGTAATATAGCACAAAAAACAATGTTTCATTTACAATAAATCCAGCAGGTATGGTCACTAAAAAGGAACCTGTGACTCAAATTTAAAATGACACATACAGATGTAGTATTTCTGTAGGAATTTTTATTAGACGACTGGACAGTGAAAGAGAAAAGTAGCTAAAACAAATCAATCTATCATCCAACAACATAACAAGCTATTGTTTGTATTGCAGGTATGGTGGAGAGGGTGCAGACGGGGACTGGGTAGAGTGTAAAAATGTAGAAGATAGATTCACCAAAAATGCACACCATTAATGCTTTCTAAGGAAAAGTTTTAAACGAAACATTTCATTTGAGTGCTCTGCTTAGATTTTAAATAGTTACCTTTTTCAACAAACTCTTTAGTAATAAAAATTCTTTTTTCGTAAAGTTCAATAGATTTTTCGGAAAAATAAAAGTTTCCACAAAGTTCATTAAAAGACAGCAGGAGGTGTTAATGAGTAGCCACTTTGTATAATTATCCGCAGTGACTCAGACTCGTTTGTACAATCGTATGCTCCCCAGTGTTTGTTTACTTATCGTTTTGCAGGGAGAAATTGGTATATGGTCCGACGTTTTATTGGATAACTTTTTTATTTATTAAGTTATTATATAGTTATAGAAGCGAGAGTTAAATCGTTTGATTTGAATTATCTAAAAACAAGCATCTCAGATAATCCCAGTGCAGAAGTTAAAAAAGTTATAATTTCTCAAAGAAGAGCTAAGGTTTTTTTTATGAAATTTGCGTCGGAAATCTTCGTTTTTGGCTTATAACTTTTTTATTTGTTGCACCGAAGAAAACCCAATTCTACTATTGGATTCCATTTTTAAAACCCCATTCAACGGTGTACGGGACAGCCCCAGTGCACACATTTTTGATTTAATTTGCACGGCCAGCAATTTTGCTAACTTCACACGCATACTCTCATCGTAGTCTTTGCACACAGAAAATATAAAATTGTACCTTAAGCCTTACTAAGCACTACCAAAAAAATGAGTGAAAAATAATTAAAAATTGTTTGAAATAGAGTTAATTAGTTAATAGAGTGAAAATAGACACAATTTACTTTTTTGCAGAGAGTATCTTCTACGACGTAATCTGTAAGTTCTTGAAACTCAACCAAATCATTAAAAACTATACTTTCATCATCAGCAAATTTCTTTTCCCTTTCTAACACAATATTTTTCCACGGCTTCTTGGCTATAAATTTCCTCATGGCTGGCGATAATAAATTAAATAAACAACACAATTTTGCTTAAGATGTTTTTAACCATAGATAATTATTTTATTTTTGTTTATTCAAGTTCTTGTCACTTTTTCAGCGTTTAAGATCACAAAAAAACATAAAAAATAAAAAAAATGATAATAAAAACCAAATATAAAAAGAGGGAAAAGTAAGTAAATAAAGTCAATCAATCAATTGTATTTGTGTATTTGTATAGAGCTATTTCACTGGCGCTCAACAGCGCTCGGACATGAACTGATCAAACAGATATGTTTTAAGTTCACGACGAAAAACAGTGGGAGAAATAGATTTAGTAAGGGAAGTAGGAAGAGAGTTCCAGAGAAAGGGACCAGAGTAGGAAAAAGAGCGTTTAGCAAAAGAAGAGAAGTGAAAGACATACAATAATAATGTTATTTGGATGAGATAGTAGAAAATAGGTACCTAATGATAGTAACAGAGAGGTGGAGTAAGAAGTAAAAGTAAAAGATATGTATTTACATACTCATCTACATTTAAGTTTAGAAAATTATTAAATTCAATAGTGTTTTTTCTGGAGTTCTTTTACATTAGATCTGGTTCATTTAGTGTAATCCCATTAAAAATGAGGCAATGAGGTCTGGGCATTTAGGATTGTTTAGGATGGTTCCGATGTCAGAGTCTACTTGTTTCAGTATATTTTTTATTTTTTGATGGAGGGGTGCCCTTGCTCTGCAGCTTGTAAGGAATGGCTTGACAGTTTCCGGTTCTTGACATGTGTCGCAGAGTCCTGTAGTTTAGCAAGGTGCAGTTGAGACGGAGCCTGGAAATGATGACTTTTTTAAATTTTTTATATTAACTTCACCTTTCTGTCTGATTACATAACATAACATAAAATCTAACGTTTATTTAAAGTGAATCAGAACAATTAATTGTGTGAGATCCACTATCATACACTTAGAAACCATATTTAGATAATTTAATTTTAAATTTGTCAAGAGTTGCAGCATTCACGACTTCACTTTCCAATCTATTCTACCCATTCGTCGCCCTGGCACTGAAACATCTTTGTTACATTGAACCTTCCCTTTTCTTGTACAACTTAAAGTTGAGCCCTCTGGTATACTTTCATATCTCGATCTTTCAAAAAAATCTTTCCGGATTTAGGTCAACCAATCCGTTCAATACTTTGTAGATACGTCACAATTAAGTCTCCCCAAGTTCTTCTATTTTCAAACGTTGTTCATAGTTCAGTCCTTTCAATTCAGCAATCATCTTTGTAGCTCGTTTTTGTACTTTCTCTATTATGTCTATAGATACTATCTTGTTTAAGAAAAGGGTTCCATGCTTGCACACAGTTTTCCAAGTTTGGCCTAACTAGAGATTTATACAATTTTAAAATTGTATTTCTATCGAGATCTCTGCTGACCATGGTTCTTTGCAACCTCGATCTACAATCTTTTTGTTTAGCATTTATTAATACGCCAAGATCTTTTTCTTTTTGCTTTGCTTTCAGCTGTATCTTCGTGAAAAATAATAAGATATATTATTTTTGTGCCCGTTGAAACTGGCTGGGTCCAGTTCAGCACAAACAGGGTCTGGCTTTGATTTTTGTGCTTATGAAACGGGCCTTGAATTTTCTGCCTATGAAATAAACTGGACGAGGTCTAAAAAATTCCTGCAGGGCTCATATGAGCACAGTTTAAATTTTCTAATTTCAAACGAGCAGAGCCGCGACGGGTACTGCTAGTTTTTTTTTTATATAAATCAAATAATTCACAGATTAGCATGGGGTGGGAGACACTAGCCACACTTGTGAAATAGACTCTAACCAAGGTAATCTCTCCCTACTTTTTTTCATAATGTGTTTTAAGATAAATAAACACCCAAAATGTCCTTCAAATAAAAAAAAAATCAATAAGAACCAATGGTAATAATTCACATCTCTAGTGTCAATATATAACTCTTTTCTGATTGAAATTATTGTACAATATTTGTTTATATGTTTTTTGATTTAAAAACAAATTGATTTTACTTATAATTTTGTTTCTGCGTTAAAAACTTATTTTTAAACACGAATCGTTGACTTCGTCATAAAAGTTGATGACGTAAGTAAGAAGTAAACATCTTGGAGATTTAAAAATTGGTATAATCAACAACGGCGCTGAAATATTCTTTTTAAGTATTATTAAAAGAAAAAGAAACTAAACAAACATGGTGGTAACATTTGATAGCAACCCGGAATTGTGAGTTGAATAAAAAATGATTTTATATAATTACAGTAAAAGTCTTGGCGAGCGGACACTTTCCGGGACGAGCAAAAGTGTCAGATTCTCGTGTTTCTAAGTTCCTCAGAAACAAGCTACTATAGGCCAGATACAGATATAAGAAATGTTGTTTCGAACAAAAGAGTCCTTTGCTCTAAAAGACTTTTACTGTACTTTAGAAGCTGAATGTTATTTGTTACAATAGAAAAATATATATTTATTTTCAGAAGCAATTTAAACAAACGCCTTGTCAACAGTAGCAGTTTTCAAAATGATTACAGCTCGAGAAAACTCAGAAGTAGAGGAATGTCATTGACCAGAAAGGAATTTCGAACGTCCGATCGTCTGATGCAGGGTGATGGAAGCCCCAAAAAGCGTGGTCACACCAGCGATGCCTTCAAGTTTTTGATGAAGTACACTGACAAAGAACAGGAGATGGAAAAAGAGAAAGAAAGAGAAATGGAAAGAGAAATGGAAATAGAAAGAGAAAACAGGCGAAAGATGGATAGGGAAAGAGAAAAAATGCGTGAGATGGAGAAAGAAAGAATGCGAGATATTGAAAGAGAAAGAGAAAACAAACGAGAGATTGAAAGAGAAAGAGAAACAATGCGAGAAATAGAAAGAGAGATGGAACAAAAGCGAAAGATGGACAGAGAAAGAGAACGAGAGATAGAAAGAGATGTTGAGCTGATGAGATCAAATGAACGTCGACAGCAAGAGATTGAAAACAGCATGAAAAAATTAAGAAGGTCTGCGAGTCTTAAAGTTCAACCTATCTCTAGAAATTTTGATGACAAAGATGATGAAATTTGGACAAGTAACGTACATTTTTTTTTATAGTGAAATGCTTTTTTGACTTTGAGCTTAATAAATGTTAAGTTATATTTAAGTAATTATTTTATTTGCTATTTTTATTTTGTCCCACAGCTACGAGACCAAAAGATCAAACACATTTTCCAGCGAGTCCTAGAAACGTTAGCAGCACTTACGAAAACTGGCTTGACCTTAAAGTAGGTTTAGTAACTGAATAGTGCTTTTCAAAATTTAAATACCATGACGAAATAATATCAATCTGATAGTAGCAGTAATCTGGTTTCAAGTGAAATTTACTTGCTTATAAATAAAAATGTATTTATCATCAATCATTAGGAGGACAATAAGAAATCGAGTCCGTGGAACGTTAACGATGAAGATCTAATGGAGTACAAGAGAAAAAGCAAGTATCTTTCAGGCGCTGAGAACGACGATGCTGAGGAGGGATCATCTTACAAAGGCATCTATCTCACTGCCGCTTCTTTATTGGCCGCTGGAGTAACCGTGGCAATCGTCAAAAACAAATTCTTCTCCTGAGTTTACGAGGGAAGTCATGTGATACTGGGCGCAATGAAAAATCCATCTTCATTATTAAGTCCATCAAACGATTGCAAATATTAATTTCATTTATAAAAACAAAACATTCAAGTTTTTCGAACGTAAAATAAAGCGCAACTTCAAAACTGTTTCATGAATAATAAAAAAAAGTTTAATTTTCCAAATGATGTTTATGTGAACGTGAAAGAGATTAAAGCAGGAATGCTCAACTGTTATTGACTAGGGGCCTTTTTTTTTAAACAACCTTGAGGGCCAAATAAACAATAACGTAATAACCACTTATTAGACAAACAAGTAAAGGAAAAAACGAGTTTTTCAATACAAGCTTTAATTTCAAATATACTCAATTAAGAAATACGAAAGATGTTCAAATTAAATTTTTTTTAATTGAATCATGTATTGTCATCCAATATAAAGCTATGCTGAAAGTTTCAGCTTCCTAGCTAGTCAAAAAGCTGGTTGAAGTAATAACAGTTTCATTGAAACTAATAACAAAAAATAGTTTTATTAATGTTTATAAAAATTTCTTTTCTCATCTTAATGACTTATTACAAACTTTTATTTAGGTTACAATCTCTGTTTGTGTGTGTGTGGCTTTTTCTGTACGCAAATCTTGCAAGCAAAATTTAACCAGCTTTTTAATTTGAACATCTTTCGTATTTCTAAATCCAGTGTATTTAAAATTAAAATATTGTGTTAAAAAACCCGTTTTTTTCTTTACTTGTTTTCCAACAATCAATGTGATATTTGACACCTTTTCTCTGCATATATCATTTATATTTGATCTCAAACTAGTGTTTGCCACCCGAAGTTGGTTAGAAAGATTTCTATTTAAGTCGTCTAGGAAAGAGATAAAACCAAAGACTGAAAATAAATGAAATTAAAAATGGATCACTGTAAAAAATAACAGATATTTAATTAACTTTCAAAAAGCCACGGAGGGCCTAATTAAATTAATTTTTCAAAATCCTTCGAGGGCCGTATAAAATCAGTTGGCGGGCCGGATTTTGCCCGCGGGCCGTATGTTATGCATGCCTGGGTTAAAGCATAGAACATGTTTAGCTCCTGGAAAAACGACTAGCAAAAAGGAACAAGAAAATATTTAAAAATTTGCTTATGAAGCTGTACAAATTAATACTAAATGAAATATTTCAAATAATCTAACGAGTCAATTAAAATGTATTATAATTACAACATGGACCTATATAGGTGCAAATAAATACAACCTAACAAATTGTGCAGTCAATAATCAACATTAAAAACTGTGCGTATTACTGTATAAACAACTTTCATAATTTAATTTCGTTACATTAAATTAATTTTCGTATAATGAAGAAACAACTGGAAGGTCTTTCCTGATCAGCCAATATGTCTTCATAATTCCTTTCCCCTGAAAAATCAACAAGTTTAATTTAACTACTACAACAAAACAGCAAAACAAATATAAAAAACTAACTTTAATTTCCATCAATCCTCTTACTTCCACGACATAACCTGGAAATTTTATCAGCTCGTCTCTCGCTGCTGTGCTCAGGTGAATCTTTAGAGCTGGTTTTTTTTATTATTTTAAAAAAAATTCTATTTATGTTTTTATCTTTTAGTTTATTTTTTAAATTTTTTTATTTACAAATTATTGCAAGAATAGCATTCCGTATGGAGCTGAGATAATAAATTAAAAACCAACAATTAACCTTCACCAGTGGATTCCATCCGAGAAGCAGTATTAACAGTATCGCCAAACAGGCAATACCTTGGCATTGTGTGACCAACAACACCTTTAAAAAATAATTGAATCCGTTTATTAATAAGTTTCAACATAGCAGACACGATGAAAAATCATAATTTTTATTACAGAGTGATAAATGATTTGAAAAAAAATGACAGCTTGCCTGCTGCGCAAGAACCAGAATGAATTCCAATTCTTAACATGAGCATCATCTGAGGCCGATGCCTGATCTTGAAAGTTTGAACAACGGTAAGTAGATCGAGTGCCATATTGCATATTTCAACCACGTGATGAGTTGTTTCCTGTGGTAGACCGCTGACAACCATGTAAGCGTCTCCTATCGTCTCCACCTTGCAATTTGTGACCGTCAGACCATTTAAGTTGTAATTATTTAAAACAAATTCAATACTAAAACCAACTTTATAAACATTATGCTTGGCAATAGTGTCATCAAATGTCCCATAAAGGTCGTTTAAAAAATCTACAATTTCTATGGGAGTACTCTGCGAAGAGAGAGTAGTAAATCCCACAATGTCTGAGAAATAAACGGTGACCATTTGATACATTCGAGGTTCAACTTTGCGGCCTGCTTTTAGCTCTTCAGCCACAAAACTGTTTCAAATAAAAAATAAATAAGAAATTAATGAATTTTGTAAAAGATGAATATTTTTCAGAGAGTTTTAAAAATAAGTGTAAGTTTCCAATTTTTGTGAGTTTAAACGAATATTTTGCCAAACGAGAAATTTGTATCCCACAGTTTTAACGATAATAATCTTAGATGGTGTTTGACCATGTGATCATAAAAGCCAGTAATATATCTAAGAGGAAGAAGCAGTAATAAAGCTAAAAGGAAGAAAGGCTACGGGTTAACACACCCTAGTCAACCAAAAAAAAACAAAAAAAAATTAAAAAGGCTTAATTATGGTACACAGAATACACTTTTTGTTGTTAATAATAGTAACAATAGTGTCAAATTATCATCAAATAGTACCATTTCAATTTAGCTTTCAAAATTTTTTAAATCCCTACTCAACTTGTCTATCATTAAACCTCCTCCTTATACTTTTCAATAACTCTTTTACGTGCTTCTATAAAACTGGTTAAACCACTAACAACAAAATACAATTTTTTTCAAATTTTATAATTCAAATTTTATACAAACGGAGGCAGAAGGTTATTCAGTAACAAATCAGTTTTTCTCTTTTCTTCAATCAACTTATCAGTTCTCTCTTGTACCACTTCTTCTAAATTGTTGGCATATTTTTCCAGTTTGTCTAATATGTTGTCAATAATATCTTTGTTTCCTCTGAATTAGTGTAAAAGTTTAATTATATAGATTTGCATGAGAATAAATTTTTAGAAGTGAATTGACATGTTTTCTTATAGAAATTTAACTCTTAAGTTGGTTAATAAATTTTCCACGTGCCTTTGAATTTTTTTATTGATTTCATCAAAAGAAGGTCGGTTCATTGGATTTTCATCCCAGCACCGATAAAGAAGTTCCAATACCGTTTTGTCAACTTCTTTTTGATCAAGAGAAACGACCGAGGGTCTGAAAACTATGTAACTGCTGTTTTTCACTTTTGACACAATCTCTTTAACACACATCAAATAAATGTGTTTTACATAAAGGTTAAAACTTGCCATTTCAATGTGAACATAAAACAAACAACAAGTAACAAACCTTCGTAACTCAAATCGAATGTTTGGTAGGGAAATATTCGAAAAATAATTTCGTACACAACTATGGCAAAACTAAAAACGTCTCCCTTCTGGCTTCCCTCGTTGGCTACTTTTGATCTCAGGTGTTCAGGTGCTGTCCACAACAGACTCTTAAAGAACTCCTCTCGTGTAGGATTTTCGCTCCCGTTGTATCCGAGATCCAACAATCCAAATCCTGTTATTTTAACTACCCACCTGTTGGTCACCATGCATGAACAGCTGGTGAGCTTACCGTGGTAACCGATGAAGGACTTGTGCAGGTAGACCATTCCCTTTTGCATGGTGCATTATGTCAGTGTAATAAATTTAAAAAATATATGAAATTAATGTTTTATGGATATTTTCCAATATACGTTAAAATAACTGTTTTCTTGTTTACCTTCACAATGTCATATATAAATGACATTTTGAACGACCATTCTAATTTAATATCTTGGTCATCAATGACATCCTGAATGTTCAATAAATAAGTGTGTAATTATGCTCTGTATTTTTGTTGAAAATTATTTAAAACATCTGATAGCATTCTTGATAAAAAAAAACAAAACAAAACAAAAATCCCATATTAAGATATAATATAATATACGGTATATGGTATATCCAACCTTTATTGAACCTCTGCTGCAATACTGGATGACTAAACATTTCCTTTCTTCTTCAACATGAACTCCATAGAAGGTCACCACATTGTCATGTCTAAGCTCCTTCAGCTATTTGACATTTTAAAAGCCAAAATAATGTTTGAAATAATCTTTGTAAAATTAAAAATATTAATTACAATAATATTATTCTGATTTAAACTAGTTTTCTAATTAAATCTAAAAAATATTGTTCATAGAAATTTTGTTTTAGAGACAGAATAAAAAAAAATTATAAACCTCAAATCCACTCAACAGAACAAGCTTTTTGGGGTAAAGGCCAAGTAGTCGCCGGGCCGCCGGGCCAACTACGTATTTTTACGCATATAACGTGCACTCTAACGTGCCTAAAAATTGTAATGCCACGTCTTTTTTTAACCCTTTTCTAGGCCTTCATAGATGCGCGTTATATAAAAAAAAACAGTAGTCACCAGCCTAACTAGTCGCTGGCCAATCGCATTTCAGCCAGGAGTGTCATTTCAGCAATTCCTTGGGGGGGGGGCAAACTTCTTCCAAGAATTTTTTCAAAAATTTTGTATGAGCTAACTATTTGTTTTAAATTTTCATAAAACCAGTAATGTAAAGAAGGTAAACTAATAAACTACATTCATTTTTATTACATGCTTTTATTAACTTTCACTTGTCCGGATGTCCATGGGATGTCCGCGGACGTTTAAAAGCTCGAAAGATTATTATAAAATTAACCAATTTCAAAAAATTCAAAGTTTATTTTAAAAAAAAAATAGAAAAAAATTTCAAAAAATATTAACAAATAAATTAAAGAGGCATATGCGATAATGACAAAAAAATTTCCATCATCAAAGTAACTACAAACATTTTTTGTTTACTATTCACCTCACACCTGGCTAATATTTTTACGACATGATGTTGCTATAAAATTTTTCCAGCTATTTTAAAAGCATGTTTTTAATTTCTTAAATTAACTTTCACTTGTTTTTGTGGACAATGGACAAGTCACTCGGCCTGTGACTTGACACGTTATAACTATTACCAAGGCAGAAGGCGCCGGTAGCCGGGACAATAAGCAATAAAATTGCTCTTGATCCGGCGGTTTTGCCAAAACAATTGATTCTTCGATCAATTGATAAAGATGTACAAATTTTCTAAAAGGTTAGAGGTAGCGATAGGGTTAGGGGTAAGGGGTAGGGATAGGGTTAGGGGTAGTTGTAGGGTTAAGGTTAGGGTTAGGGTTAGGGTTAAGGTTTAGTTTTAGGTAGACTGCCGGCTCAGTAGCAATTTTACCGATTGTTTCCACGGTTAACCGCCGGGGCAATAGCAGCGACCGACTTCACATGACAAAC
This sequence comes from Erpobdella octoculata, assembly GCA_963978895.1. Lineage (NCBI taxonomy): Eukaryota > Metazoa > Annelida > Clitellata > Hirudinida > Erpobdellidae > Erpobdella > Erpobdella octoculata. Next base: position 11,289,592 of record OZ022241.1, on the reverse strand, counting down.
ATGACAAACAAAGTCGTTTCAAAGTTGATATAAAAGTATTCAAAATAAAGTTGTTTAATGAGTTAATGCAACGTTTCCCAAACTGTGGGTCGCAAAGCTCTGGCAAGTGGGTCGCAAAAGTTTTTTGGAAAACTCAGAAAAGTCTTTCTATTTTTTGGCTTAATACTGTAACTGTATTTCCTGAACTTTCTTATATTGCCTTGTCAACGTTGTTGCCATTTTCAACCACATACATATGTGAGGCTGGATTTTCAGCATTGACGGCAATGAAAACTAAATACAAGAACAGGCTCTGCACAGACCACAACATGAGACTGTGTCTGACTTGTTTTAAACCATGCATTGACTTACTTATGAATAGCATGCAGGCCCATCCTTCAAGTTGGTTCTTTAAACTTGACAGTATAAATATTAGTTAAACTGTTATAGAACTGTTAAAACTGTTGTGTTTGCACGGCAATAAATTTTTTACTGTTTTCCTAAGTTTCATTTTTATGTTTTAAATGTGCTAATTTCTGAAATTTCTAAACGCTGTCTGTAAATCGAAATATTTTGACCCAATTTATGAGATACTCGATGCTTAATTTTATTCAGTGGGACCCGAAATGTTAAAAATATTTCCAAGTGGGTTTATAGCTAAAGAAGTTTGGGAACCTCTGAGTTAATGCATCATTAATAACCATCACATGTTTGTTTCAGTTGTGCAAAAAATTAATTATTTGTTTAAAAATAAAGCAGTCTATAATAAGCGTTTTATTTTTATAATTATAAATATTTATCGTAATTTTCAGGTTTTAATTTTTAAACAAACCTCTGCCAATGTTTTGAGGTCCAATAATTGAGAAAACTTTGTATTGGTCTTTGATACATTCATAAGATTGACCAACATCCCTTTGTAAATAGCTCTTCGTTCACATCCATTTATTAATGCAATTTTTTCATGATCCCCATGAGACGCGTTAGTGCTAGTCCTGGGCTATAAAAATTACAATTTTATATTTTTTGTTTTGGTTTATGTGTTATAATTTCTCACTAACGTTATGTTGATGAGTAAGAAATTCCAGTTCATTCTTGTCTATTTTCCAGCCAATTTTTAAATGTCTCTGTTTGGCTTTTACGTAACTGTACGTGCAGCTACATCATTTTAGGTTAAATTATTTTAATTTAATTTGAGTAGAAAATTAAAATTCAGTTATCCTGAATTGTAAAGTCTGAACTCCGGCGAGCTATAAGATTAAGAATGTTGTATTCTCCAGAGTTGCTACTTATTGAGTTCTAATGCACTACCATTAAAAATCTAATCCATTTTTAAATCCGTTATATTAACTTCGCCGCTGGTCTTGCTTGCTTGCTTGCATACTTTCTTGCTTCCTTGTGTGTTTGCAAACCTTGAAAGTGAAACTTAACAAACTTTCCGTCATCCAATCGAGCTGAAATTTGAAATATAAGTTCGCTCCTCATGATAATGCATTCTATAAAAGTTTAAAAATGTTATGAAACAAAAATTTTGTAGTTAAAAATAATTATTATCTATGTTTTAAACAAAACAAATAAAATACAATTAAATAATTGTTTAAATATGTAAATTCAAGGTCATTAAAATAATATTTTTGAGTATAAATGATATGCCGGCAAATCCAGAAATATAAGTGATTTGTGAAAAACCTGGTTTTTACTGGTTGCTTGCTTACACCGGAGTATTTGTCGTAAAAATGAGAAAAATATATCAAATTTGACTCAAATATACAATTAAAGATTAACGATCAAACCTGATAATAAATCCAATAATCAGAGCAAGAAAGGATACGCTCAAACCAACAGTCAAAGATGTGTTGCCTGGTTTCATAAAGTTGTGATGGTTGATTTTATTAAAATTATAAGCAATATAAAACCGGTTAAAAAAAAATTTTCTCTTAAAAAATCAACTTTGGCTTATTAAATTGCGTCGCTTTAAAGTTAATATTAAAATGGCTAATATTTCAAAGTTTCTTAATTTATTTCATTATATTTAAACGTCAACGTCTAGTTGCTTTATTAATAAAAAAAAAGAAACAAGCACAAAATTTATGTATTTAGATATGTTAGGAAGCAAAAAGATCGTTTATTCAGATATGCGATATGCTCTAAATTACCATTTTCCTGTAAGCAGAATTCGTTTGAGAATCCACAAGTCGGAGAATCGGCAGGTACAAGATTCGAATCTCCCCAAGTCTCCCTGCCAACCAGTGTTACCTACAAAATAAAGACAAAAAATAACGCGGAATAATCATGCTTACCAACATGAAGAAGAAAACGTGCATTGTAGTTGTTGAGAGCAACTGGATTGAGATCATACATGGCCTCATATGTGTCCGAATCTGGTGAAAGTGCCCACACTGTAAAAGGCATCAACCGATCTCCATTCTCGTCAAATTTCATTATTTCTTCTCTTCCTGAAAGTTTACAATTGCGTTTTTCTGCCACGCTAATTTTTCCGGTTTACGGCTTTTATTTATAGAAGAAAACGATTTGAGCACGCATTTAACCCTCAAAAGACCACGTGGGGGTCTTGTGGATAGTGGATAGTGAATCACCGGACGTGGTTTTTTTTGGGCTATTAATTGTCTGCAAATGCTTTCATGAATTTGTTTCCTAGATATTTGTTGATATTGACTTGGATTACAACAAAGTTATTGAGGAATTTGGACACTAAAATAAACGTTATCATTTATATATATTATAATAAATTGTTAATTTGCGTGTGAGAGTTCTCTTGAAAACAATTTGGGGTTAAACTTTATTACAAAATTAGATAAGTAATTGATAAAAATTCCTTCGTATGGTAAAAAGAAAAAGTTTTTCAACTCTCCCATTCCTAATGAGGCTATGCAGCCTGCTCTGAAAATCACGCCCATGAATGTCAGTGAATTATTTGTACACCAATTTGGTCAGCAAACTCAATCTGTTTAATTTGGGAGTGCTAATATTGTTACGGTTACATCATGGGTGTCAGAACTACAATGGGGGTGGTCGGATGGGGTGATCACCCGTGAGTCATAAAACTCATAGAAAAAAAATTTTTTCCCTCTGCAATTTTCAGGACAAAATATAAATGTGCTGCAGTCTAGCCTGTAGTTTTAATATTTTTGATCTACTCCGTCTGCACACACTTGTAAAATGTTTACGCTACTTGTATCGGCAGTAAGAAGACATATAACTACTTACTGGTGAAACAGTAGATAAACCCGAATCGGCGAAGGGTTTGGCGGTAATTTGTTTTACTTTGGTATTTTATTTGATATTTTTGTTGGTCAGTTAATTTTTTATTCGACCGAGTAGTTTAGTTCTGGCATGTTGCCAAATCTGGAAGTAATGCATTGATGCATTTGAAATAATTCTGGCAATTCGCAGTATTTCAACAGAATAAGTTTATACAAAAAAAAACATATTTATTTGTGGTAATCGAAATGGTTGAAATTAACTTGCCAAACAACTACACCTTGTATTTCCATCAATTTAGACGCATTGAGATAAGCTTGGCCACTTTTTGGATTCTGGCCATTCTCTATAACCTTTTTTCTCAGAACCAGGTACAAATAAGCAATGTCCGATATGTAGTTCTGAAAAAAAGATGCTGAATTACCATTATGAACCGACAACAATCATACAGTCATCATCAATCAAGCAACTCTTACTATTCGGACGACTCGAGACGCTTCGCTATCATTACCGGATGTTAAAGCAGTAAAATTTTTAAACGTAACCTTTTTTAAAAATTTAAAGAAAAAATTAAAACAATATAATCTTTCCAAACAATATTTTTTTAATTTATTTTTTACTATTTTTAGACATATGAAAGCTTGCCGTCTCCTCTCCATCTCATCGAGTGAAACTTCTTCAGATGAAATCCAAGGAGTGAATATCATGTCGTATGAAAATTCGGAATAAATGTTATACAATGTAATCCACACATAAGATCTTGGATCTGTCATTCCAAAATCTTGTGCAGCAAAAACAATTTGTTGCAAGGAGGTGTAATTTGTATGGCAGAGTATTATAACTGGGAAAGAATTTGTTGTCATTTATTGTTATCAATTTATTGTTGATGTTTTGATTTTAGCTAGAAAACTAAATTGTTAAATCAGTAGGCAATTTTTTTTTATTCTTTTAAAAAGTGTTTTTCCTAAATAACTAAAAAATTGCTGAGTTTTTCATTTTTAAGCACATAAATTAATCGAAATCATAACAAACTTCTGACGGAGTTTTTTAATTTTTTCAGAGCTTGTAAATCGTCGTTTTTTACGACAGATGAGATGTAAATAAATTGAGAGACTTGAACCTGTACACTGCCTTCCCGAAACCTGATCATGATAGCATCAATGGCGTGCTTACATAAATAAGAGCCACTTTCAGTTACAATCGCAGTCGTTTTCCAATTACTGTCAGTGTACAGAGTTTGAAATGCCCATCCAAATGCCGACAATGAGCCAAATATTCTTATCATCGACCTATATAAAGACGAATCATCCAACGATGGATCGAGACAAGCCAGAGGAAAATATGGAATGTCGAAATAATCAGCCACTTGGGCCGATGAAATACAGTCTGGGTGTGGTGAAAGAAAATGTAGAATTAGGTTTTGTCAAAAGTGAAAATTAGAAAATAGTTTGTAAATAATACATTCAAAAACTGATGTTTACTTTCATAGCAATATGAACCAAACATGGCTTCCGTAGAACCGTCAAGAATAAGCTCAAGGGCTGCTCTCAGACCTGTGATGCCGTCACATTCAGGACGAGTGTTACAAGTAACTCTGAAACAATGTATTTGTTTATTTATTTATTTATTTATTTATTTATTTATTTATTTATTTGTTTGTTTGTTTGTTTGTTTGTTTGTTTGTTTGTTTGTTTGTTTGTTTGTTTGTTTGTTTGTTTGTTTGTTTGTTTGTTTGTTTGTTTGTTTGTTTGTTTGTTTGTTTGTTTGTTTGTTTGTTTGTTTGTTTGTTTGTTTGTTTGTTTGTTTGTTTGTTTGTTTGTTTATTTATTTATTTATTTATTTATTTATTTATTTATTTATTTATTTATTTATTTATTTATTTATTTATTTATTTATTTATTTATTTATTTATTTATTTATTTATTTATTTATTTATTTATTTATTTATTTATTTATTTATTTATTTATTTATTTATTTATTTATTTATTTATTTATTTATTTATTTATTTATTTATTTATTTATTTATTTATTTATTTATTTATTTATTTATTTATTTATTTATTTATTTATTTATTTATTTATTTATTTATTTATTTATTTATTTATTTATTTATTTATTTATTTATTTATTTATTTATTTATTTATTTATTTATTTATTTATTTATTTATTTATTTATTTATTTATTTATTTATTTATTTATTTATTTATTTATTTATTTATTTATTTATTTATTTATTTATTTATTTATTTATTTATTTATTTATTTATTTATTTATTTATTTATTTATTTATTTATTTATTTATTTATTTATTTATTTATTTATTTATTTATTTATTTATTTATTTATTTATTTATTTATTTATTTATTTATTTATTTATTTATTTATTTATTTATTTATTTATTTATTTATTTATTTATTTATTTATTTATTTATTTATTTATTTATTTATTTATTTATTTATTTATTTATTTATTTATTTATTTATTTATTTATTTATTTATTTATTTATTTATTTATTTATTTATTTATTTATTTATTTATTTATTTATTTATTTATTTATTTATTTATTTATTTAATAATCAATATATATTTAAATAATTGAAGTAAACAAACATTGTAAACGTTATAGACATACATATTTCTAAAGTGTAATGTGCGTTTTCTTACTCATAGGAATCAGACGTAATGTTCTCTTTAAGTGCTGTCTCCCATCCTTCATCAACCCGGGAGTTTATCCTGGCGGCATTAAACGGACTGACAATTACACCGATTTTTATTTTATCTGATTGACTTAATTTTAGAAAAAAAGTGAATATAGCCATCAAAGTAAACATTTTTAAATTTAAAAAATTTAAGATAACTTAAGCGGCGGTCATCTTTTCAGGATGAATCCTGTTTATGAGAGAATATGAGACAGCCGCACGTCTATCATTAATTAGCATTTCGTGTGAGTTGAAAAGGAAAAAAATTGTTGCATAGTTAGGATGAATAAATTGCGAGACAAAATATAGAAACAAATGAAAGTATAAATTAATACAACCATGCTTTGTAAATTCGTCTCAGGATTGCACAGGTATATACAAACAAAGAAAAAGATGTTGATTACCTGTCTGTTATTTTGATTGGCTTGATTTTATTTTTTTACCAACGGGTTAAGATCTTAAATACAAAGAACAAAGAGAAATAATGATTAGTTTAGTTTGTATATATGAGTATATATCTTGAATATCTTGAATAACTTCAATTTTTAATAAAATAATTGCTGATCAAAACAACGCCAATATTTCATTACTACACATAGTACACATCGTAGATTGACATGACAGGTACATACATAGATATCTATGGGTAGGTATAACAGCATAACATGGTTTAAACTCCTGAATGCAAAGAAAAAATATAAATTGCTTATTTTCTGGAACAAATTGATTAAATTTAATTTGATTGATTATGGATGAGTATATCGTTGGCGTCGCTGAGAGAGAAGGGAAAAAGAGAATAAATGTGGGAGGAGGAGAGGAAAGTATTTGTTTTTGCTAGAATAACAAGAACAGGTTGAGTATTTTGAGGAAACGTTTGGCTTAGATTGCTAAAAAATGACAGCGTTACCTTTATTAGCAATTGGCTTGCCAACAATTTTTGAAGTAGAACTAACTATAATACCAAAGATCCAAAGATCTGCTAGAGGAAATCATATTGCACAAGAACCCAGTTTTTTAATTAGACCAATAAAAGCATGACTAATTAAAAATTATAACAAGTTGAAAATTATCAAAAATTCAAATAATTAAATATAGTTTAATTTTTCACAATTAAGTAAATGACATGATTTGACCAAATAAGCCACTGCTTTTTTATTTGGACAGTTCAGCCATACGAGGACGTCATTCTAGCTTTTTGGAAAAAGAAACAAATATATGTTTGGTCTTACAATAGTTGAATAGTTTTCTTATTTTACGTCTCGTGGCTGCACATCAGTGGCGTAGCTAGCATGGGTGACACCGGGGTGGATATCGATGGTGTCACCCCTCGAAAACGGTTAAAATCAACATTATTTCAATACAACAATTCAAATAAAAATTTGAAAAATTATAAGTCAACGATCATCAAATTACAAAACTATCAATCGAATATCTTAAACATATTTAGAAGAAACTTGCAAAAACTTTTATTTTTAAAATATTTCAAGTATTGTTTCTTTTCTCTATAGCTTTGACAGCTGCAAACTCGGAAATCACATCCTCAAAATTATTACTTAGTGTTGCCTTGCTCTCGATCGTTAACATTACAAGATTGATTAGCCTCGTATAGCCCATTGTTGACCGTAGTTTATATTAATTTACTAAAACTCCTCTTGCACAAAACAACAAATACGCAAATTGTCATAAATAACTTTAATCCTACAATAATATTCGGAAAAGATTATGTAATATCCCATTCCACGATGAATTTCAAAAAGTCCACGGATACCTAATCAGACACTGTATCATTGACTGCTTTTAAACTTCTTCTAAACTTTATTATCTCTAGAAAAGTTTTGCTTCTGATATCTGATACCTCATCGTAAAGCCAGTTGAATTTGATGAAAATAATTTCAACTTTTCGATGTTTGTCGAGAGCAAATTATTTGTCTGACAACCTAGAGCGATGAAGCTACATCTTCAATAGATTTTGATCTAGTTCGAAGTTCAGTACTGAATCGGTCGAGACATTTCAGCATATCCTTTTGATTTTCAGTTGTAATCGTTTTTAACGACGATTTTTTTATATTGGAACTGTCTTAAAACACCTGGTGTAAGTGTAAAGGACTATAAACTATAATATAAAGGACTATAAACTATAATATAAAGGACTATATACTATAATAAAAAGGACTATATACTATAATAAAAAGGACTATAAACTATAATAAAAAAAAGATTATATTGGAATCTCGTATTTCTCCAATTTTTTGCTTCAAGTCCTATTGCTTCTTCTATAATATGATCTATTTTTATCTAATATAAAGACAAAATCTCACTATTACTATAGCTAGCTGGTCAATAGTCAAGCTTTTACTTTGCAATTTATATTTCTTAGTACATCATTTCAAAAGAAATGGTAGCAAAGAAAAGTTAAATTACATACGGCAGGCATAAGGTTTTGAGCAGCGCCTCTGGTGTCTGCATTTTCTTGTTTATTACAAATCTCCTAAATTGCATCCACAACCTCATCAAAACGAGCACTTTAACCTAGACACGTATAAGTTTTTTTTATATTTTTAGGCGTTATTTCATTTTATGGAGTTTGTGTAAGGTTTTTTTTTAATTGCAGCCGGGTGTCACCCCCAAACTTTGTTGTCTGCTTGAGATTTCCGAGAATGTCTGTCCGCGAAATCCACACGATGGTGTTTTTGCCACCTAGCGAAAAAATTAAAAAAATTATAAGATTTCAAATTAAAGAAGTAAGGTTTGCACCTAGCGAAAAAAAAACTAAAAACTAAAATGCTTACAAAATTTCACCCATCAAAAACTAAAAAGTAGAAAATAATTTTTACATAATAAAAAATACATTTAAAAAAAACAACGTTTTTCTTGCGCCCTAAAAAGTATAAAATAATATTCCTATAATTCATATACAAGAAAAAACGTTGCGGGCGCATATAGGCTACAACATCAAAACTTTTTTAAAACCAATAGTTATAAAAAATAATACGCCTGCAACGTTTTTCTTTGTATACGAATTATAGGAATATTGTTTTGTACTTTTAAGGGCGCAAAAAACCGTTGTTTTTTAACAAATGATTTTTTTATTATGCAGAAATTGTATAGATTTATTATCATAAAAAATGATTTGCAAAAAATTAAAAGCTGCCGAATTACAAAATATAAAGAATTTGTGAAAAACGAAATTTTAACGGTTTACTTGTTAAATTTACATGGGTGGATACAGGGGGTTTTGGGGGTGCGGACCTCCTCCTTTTCTTAGCCAAAAAATGAAGTCATTTAGCACTTTACATGTTTCGAATGCCTAGGCCTAGCGATATTGACTAGGGTACTAAATGTAAATGTATAACATTAGGGCGCTACTTCGTATATCAATTAATACCCCAGCAGCGCCGGGAACTGCTAGTGCATATGGGATCACACAGTGTTACCTGCCACCCACACGTGTCTCCGAAATCGGAATGTGCCGAACCCTCAGGCCCGTAGGCAGGATTTAGTGAGTGGGGGGGCTATGAAAATTAGTAGGGGGGCTACTGACGAACAAGGGCACCGAAGAAGCCTGAGCGCGAGCGCCGCAGGTGCGAAGCCCCTCGCAATAAGGAGATTCGCCAAAGCATTTTGTAGCATTTGACACAAAATGGCATCCAATTTTGGATATCCTATTATGGGATTTTAGATTTTCTAAGAGTTGCAATATTGCTGCTCGTAATAACAAAAATTAACAATTTTCACAGGAAATTTTGTCAAATAACAGTATGCTTGTTGTTATCCACAATCTTGATTTTTGATGCGTGCATGGCACACCACTGGGATGACAGCACTGAATCAAATTGTCCAAATTTAATTATTGATTAAGACAACCGTTATAGTCCACAATACAATAACTTGCTTATTTTATTTTGGATAAAAACTTGTACATCTGTATCAATTGCCAAGAAATCAATTATATAAAATCGGATTTAAATATTTGTTTTGACAAAGATCAAACCACATTATAATAAAATGTACTATTTAGTTTACCTTCTCATTTTAAGTTACTAAACACCCATTCATGTGTTACTAGGGTTGTTACAGTTTTGAAAAAAGATTCAGTTTCAGTTTCAGTTAAAGTAACTGAAACTTTACAAAGATTCAGTTTCAGTTTCAGTAAACTGAATCTTTAAAGATTCAGTTTCAGTTTCAGTTACAGTTAGATTCAGTTTTTTTTTTCAATTTTTTTAGGTAAACTACCAAGAAGAAATTTACTATAAAAAACATTTTGCAACACAGACATGTTTAAAAAATGTATTTAGCCTAAAAATTCCTTCTTGAATTTATAAAAGACTTCAGCTTCCAGCTTGTCGTCACCCAAATTATGCCAACATCTGCTAAGAGCAAAGCCTGTATGGGGTTGCGTAATTGTTCTACAAGTCAGAAGAGCTCTTCTTATTTTATTGATGTTTCGATCAAAATAATGGCAAGTTATTCCCATCCTTACCGATGAATAACATGGCCGTGACCATCTGTTGTGATTGACACATACTTCGCTGAATTCAATGATAATTCAACAGATCTTTTTAATTCTTTTACTAATTCGGACACTTTTGTGGATATATCGTGTTTGTTCGGCAAGGTTAGTAAACGACCTTCCGACACAACTGCAAACATATTTTTAATAGAAGGTTCTTCGATCAAAAGAAATGGCGAACTGTTTGCAGCAAATGCTGAGGCGATAGCATGGGCAGCCTTATTATAGGCATTGGAGCCTTTTTTAATGTCATTTTTGCGTTCTTTAACAACAAAACAGTTTTCAATTGTTGCCTGGTTTTTCAAATATGAAAAGGGTCGTTTAATAGACTTACTTTGTGTTTTTGATATCATAGCTATTTTTTTCCTCTAAATACTCTGCGTATTCTGTTTCATGCTACCTCAAGTGAGACTCTAAATTTTTGACATTTTTACCTTTCAAAATTACAGAACAAATATTGCACTTAATATCGGCTCCAACTCCTGTAAACATTTTATGTACCGGGTTAGTATAGGCCTTGTTTTGTTGAATCTAGCTTTTTTCGTTGGAGGTCCTAAAGCAGATTCCGACTCATTTTGTTGAATAAACGATACTTCTTCCTCGGTAGATTCGTCCATAACAATGTTACTACTAACACTAGTATCTTCCATTCTGGTAATTCTAAAAACTTGAAAATCTTCGAAAAACAACGCAAGCAACAGAACACTAACACGAAACAAAAAGAAAGAACTATTCCTAACTTCGACCGAGTTATCGTCCGTGCCATAGAATCAAAACATTTAACCGCAAACATAAAAATAATATAATAAAATGATAAAAAATATTCATTCTAAAAGATTCAGTTATATTCAGTTTTCTCAATAGATTCAGTTTCAGTTACAGTTTTTAAAAAAGATTCAGTTTCAGTTTCAGTTGAAGTTACTGAATCTAAAAAGATTCAGTTAACTGAATGTTTCAGTTTTAGATTCAGTAACTGTAACAACCCTATGTGTTACACATACAACTTGTCATCAGTTTCTAAACAATCTAGATAGAAGATTAGATTATATATCAAGTCTATCATTAAACTTATATTGTTATAAAAATTGTGTGGTTTGACAGTAAGCTTTAAATTGTTTCCTCGAATTAATCAGTTCAGAATATTGGGGTTAATAGTATTGCAGTGCCAGACTAGAACTAAAAAATATTAAATTATGAAAATAGTTTGAATTATTGAGTCATTCAAAAATCAAAAGCAAAAGTTTGTCAGCTAAGCTGAATTAGCTTCTTTCTCTGTTTTAAAACTGTAAGATTAAAGTTATTATAATATTGTAAGACTGAGTCCAAGCACTGATTATGAAACTCATGACAATTTTCATATGTAAAACATGAATGGATGTGTAATAGCTTGAAATGAGAAACTAAACTAAAAATAACATTTCATTATAATATGGTTTGATTATTGTCAAGACAATTATTTGAATCCGATTTTATTTTATTGCATTCTTGGTATTTGATAGGTATCCATATCAATTGCTTTACAGAGCAATTTTTCAAATGCCAGAAGTACAAGTTTGCTCTTTCTCTCATGGGACATTGATCTTCTATGTGGTCGTAGTACTCGTGTTAGACAAGAAAATGAATTCTCACAAGTGGCAATCGAGATGTCAAGAGTCATTGCAGCTGACTAGAATAGTGCCAATTTAGAGTAGGAAATGCATCCTTATAGTCCAGCATAAAATTCATCATTTCCTGGAGACTGCAGCCTGCTTGAAATTTGTTTTTTAGAAACCTACTTGCAATGAGAGCCTCGTCTGCAATATATTTTTCAACATCGTCATGCCTGTCTTGTTTTAGCAGTTGCGTCAACGGTTTAAGGTCATTGACATATAAAAACTCATAGTAAAAACTTGTCTGAATTTGGTAGAAGGGCAGACACTGCACAAATCAAACCTTTAGAATAACTTAAATAACTATCAACAAAGCTCTCCATCAACTCTCCTAATATACCATCCAACATGCTAAAATAAACAGCACAAAGCTGATTCCACTCTGGTGAACACTATTGTTCATCACTCTGTCCAAGAGTAGACACAAATACAGAATCACATAACGTGCTACTCTGTACTTTTGCTCTTTTTTGGTATGGGTTGTAGCAATGGTTCATTCTACAGGCATGCAAATTATTATTATTAATTTTATATTTAAATTTACCTTTATTTATTTATTTTTATTTAATTTTATTTAATACATTTATATTTAAATTTAAATTACGGATCATAACTTCATCATCACTTGGGTGGCTTAAGTGTAAATAAGGTGAAAAAACCTGCCAAAAATTTAGTGGGGGGCTTATATTTTTAGTGGGGGGGCTGCAGCCCCCCCCCAGCCCCCCCGCTAGCTACGGGCCTGCGAACCCTATTACATCCCAGTCGTGAAACTGGTACTCATTCATCGACCAGTGAAGGATGAAAGGCTGAGTTGGCCTGAGCAATATGAGTGAATTCCTTGCTCAACGGAATTACGCCTCGTCGTGACTGAGATTTGAACCCACGACGGCAGGATGATAGCATAACTGCTTTCACCACTGTGCTACGGCGCCTACTAAGTCACAGTTGTCATAATGCTCTATTATCTTATATTTTTTAGTTTGTTTATTGCTTTAAAATAATTAGAAATCACCTAACGTAGAGTAAATCTAGGTCTTAGACAAAATTAATCTGTTTTACGTGTTCTTGACTCAACTGTTAAAATTGTACAGAATGAATGAATACAGATCTTAAGTTTACTGATATTCTGCTGTGAAATTTCTAGAATCAAATAGTAGTATCATATTAGATTTATGTTCTGTAGTATTACCTACTCAACCGTCATAGTTTGTGGGTTTACACTTAAGTGTTTCTGTCAAATCCAGAGATGGACATGGTCCATTTTGGCAACCCAACTCACCTGAAGAGTTGAATTTTCTAACCCAGCCCAAAGTTAAAATTTTAATCGCAAAGTTAAACAAATGAAGTTTTATTTCAACCCAACCCATTCACGCATGTTTAAAAAGATGTACCCAACCCATGTCCCCCTCTGGGTGAATCTGATTATGTCTTTGTGATGGTGTTCTATGCGTTATATAAAACTCGACTACAAAAAAGTTCAATAAATTTAACTTACTATACTATTTTTTACAGATATTCTAATGACTAAAAGTTAAACTTAGCGACCAGAAATATATGTCAAAACCTATTAATCCGACACAATAATAAAAAAAAAATTCTAACCACTTAGTTTTGGAACCTCTCCTTTTGCTAATCTTGTATCCGCCCCTGTAAATTTTATATATTAACTTTGCCGTTTATGCTTGCTTAATTATTTCTATGTAGAAGACGGAGGAATCTTCTAGGAACCGTCAATATTTTGTATGTCCACTGTTGGGTAAGGATTTCAAATACATTTTATTTGAAATACGTTTTAAAAGTATTTTTGTATTTTCATTTTTTAACTTTTTTGATAAAACGTACACGTGGTGAGTGTTGATGTTGCATCAGTATCAAATGTTACAAAAAGTATTTTAGTATTTTTTCATCAAAATACTTTATGTGTTTTGAAAACATTCAAATATAGGTATTTACAGCAATATTTGTATTTGAAATACTTACCCAATACTGTTTATGTCTTGGCATCAAAAATATGAAATCCAAGGTAGAAGTTACTATTTTCATTATTATAACATTGTTTCAAAAAGTTCCACACTGGGTGATTTAGATACATGTTTCCCAATATCACGAATATCATAGTCTTGCTAGCCCAATAACTTTAACAATTCTCTCTATTGCCCATCATAAAAATCGGGCAATCCCCGTCTCTGTATGGCCCACCTTAATGTCTAAGAGGCTCACATAATCTACTTCAGAAATTCAACTTCAACGTCAAGAAGGCCCACTTCAAAATCAAGGAGCCATGGCCAGAGCCGTGTTTAAGGGGGTTACGGGCTCAAAACCTCCCAAAATTATGGGCAAGGGAATTGTTAAAGTTATTGGGCTAGCAAGTGGTATTGGGAAGCATTCAACTTTAACTTTTTCTCTGTTTGTTTAATACCTTCCTTGGTTCACCCTCCAAAATCTAATTATGAACCACATTAGTTGATATCTCCAACCTTCTGCTGTTTTTGAAGCCGAGAGAGTTACTTAAAGATTTCATTGTGATGCAACATAAAATTGTTAGATAGTTAATTCCAACATTTCTATTAATGCTAATTGATTGGATATACTTTCATGATTGTTTCAAAATGTGAAGAAAACATTGGTAGAGCAAATCATTTGGCCAGTTTTATGCTGATGTGCACAGCTAACAAACATACAGAAACACAGATCGTCAAATTCTTGCTCTTTAAAATTGTAACTAGCCTTAAATAAAAGGTTTAATTGAACCTGATTTTCATTAACACACTAAAAGACAAAGAGTATGAACATTACAACACAGCCATTGAACAACATAGCAAATATTATTCAATTGGTTATATTCACTCGTGGTACAAGTGGTTGAAATAAAAACTATAAGATTTTGTATTACAAAATACAGACAAAGAAACAATGTGCAGAATTGTCTTTTATAAAAACAAAACACATCCAAGAAAATCAAATAAAATGACATTCACGAATGCTTAGACAAAAAAATAATAAATTCTCTAACAAAATTTAACTTAATAGCAATATAAACTTTGGTGGTATCTGTAGATATATTGAAACAGTCATAAACCGGAACAAGGAAAGTCAACTAAAATCATCACTCATTCCATTGGTAGGTACCTGACCAGTTGATCGATTTGTTTTACAGGTATACAAAAAATAAGTCAACACTTCTTTTTGATCAACAACTAATTTGCTAAAATGCCTTGCCACAACCTGTAACAATGAGACAAGAATTATAATTTATTTTATACTTGTTGTATTAAAAACGAAATAAGATTTGATTAAAAATCCCACCTCTGACAACTGAACTTTAGATATACCAGGCTTAGTAATGAGCTTGAAATGTTGCTTATATCTACGTAAAAGTCCTAAAGAGAGGGCAGGAAAATTTATCTGCATGGTAACAAAACAAGTAAATTAAAATGCATAAACTTCATCAAGGCAGAATGTTTAATCCATTAATTTCAGTTAGACTGTTATGTTATAGTTGATATACATCTTGATCCTGGTTCTAAACTATTTCAGTTCTGTAACAAATCTAATAAATCTTGATAGTTTTTTACTTATCAGAGTTGCTATTCACACAATACTATAAAATATATTATCTTTAATATTTCAATAAAACTATGATAGGATACTTTGCAGTAACTAATTTGCATATACACCCGTATCCCCAAAGGGGGTGGGGTTAGGGGAAGTATTAAAAGTTGATTACTGCTGACTGACCATCACACGATTAGAAAAATAAGATCATGCAAATAGTATCACCTTTTATTAATTTATTCGAGGTCTGATTCAGACTGAGTGACACACGTTAATCTATTGCCACTGAAATGAATTAATAATCAATCCAGATAGATGCTCACCTCAGAATGGCTATTCATTTTGTCACTGCAAATACCGAAATCTTCTTTGCTGTCCCTAACTTTCTGTTCATTTCGGACATTTTGAATGGCGTTTTTGTGGAGCTCACATATATACAAATGACCAGCCTGCATAACCAAAATTCACATTAAATATAGCAACAGACATCAACCATCAACTCGTAAACTGGAAACCGATTTTTACAAACTAGTAAGTACAAACAAACCACACAGACCCCGGGATCGGCGACAAGCTTGAGACGTCGTTGTTGAATCGTTTTTTGAATCCTTTTGTTGTAGCATGCGTTCCCTGCGGCTCTGCCACATCTAATGCCGGAATCCAAAATACAGCACAAAAGGTTACTTTTTCTACGTTGGCCTTCCTCGTCGTCAGAATTTAATGAAAGCATTTCTATATAACCGCACACAAACCACAAATCTAGCAAGAAAATTAGACTTAAGATGCAGTTGAGGATACTACAGCCAGCAATCTCGTCAGCGATATGACAAGAGTTTAGTTTAATTATAAAAAAAAGTCAAAGCGCACCAAAACAATAATGGACCAGCTAGAGACTGAAACCTTATATTATCCAATCAAAAGTCGTTATTCATGAGAAAAGAAAAAGTGAAAATAACAGTGATGGTCGAATAAAATATGAATGAACATAGCTCTTAGTTTCATAAAAGTTAAATTACCCAATATTATTCCGATACAAATTAAAGTTCATATTTTTATTAAACCAAAACATTAATTAAGTAAACATTGACAACGAGAAATATTATAATCTTTTGATCATGGTAAACTGTTTTATTATAAATTCTAGAAAAAATAAAAAATTCTATTTTAAGAAATTACCAAATAAATTTTTTTAACCCCTCGTAGAATTTTATTTACGAAAATTTGAATGGTGTTTTTGGAACATTTAAGGAACATTTAATAACGTTATTTATCTCGATAAAACTGTTCAATTGTGAAGCCGTGTACCAGTAAATCCTTCAAGCCATTGACGACTTCAACCAGGAATAATAAAGGATCGTAGCTTAGAACGGACATCGTCCAGCAACAAGCACAATCAAATTTTCTTTGACCACATCTACTGCGCAAATAAGCAGAGCTGCTGATGCAGAGAAGCGAGAACGAGTCACGAGACGACCGAGACAAACGTTTATTATTACTGAGAGCTCAAAACATTTTATTAGAGCTGAATAATCAACGAAGTATAATTCTAACTTTTTTGATAAAATAAGTCAAATTTGATTATTAAAAAGCGCTCAAATTGTTGGTTTTTTATCAAGCAATTTCAAGGTAAGTTATTGATTACATCAAGTTTCAGGCAATGATGCACAGATTAAACGTGAAACTTTAATTTTTATGAAAAAAGCAATGATGTTCAATACATATGTACCTAGGTAGCATATAATTGTCGTACAAATATGTTCCTTTTGAAGAAAACATGATAAGGTCACCTTCATTTCAAGTTGTTGTAATTATCAAAAATAATTTTTCAACAAAAATATTTTAAGAGCAAAAACAGGTAGGTAGATGATAGAATCTATGTTTCTGTTCAAAACCAAGGCAAGACAAATGCGCATTTTGTGCAAACAGTTTTACAGATCAGAGAAGGAGCAATCATAAATTGTAATAAACCTAATATAAAGTAAAAAATAAAATATATTATAGAAATAAGTAATATAACGTAGCCGTAAAAACGACGTTTTTTTCACAATTCCCTTTTATTTCGGGGTTTGCCGGTTTTTCATTTATCTATGCAAACATCTATCTTTGTTTGATTTGTTTTTGTTTGAAAACATAGATAATTATTCTTTTTAATTACATTTTTTTAAACTTTAATAGAATGCATTATCACGAGAACCGGAGCTT
This sequence comes from Erpobdella octoculata, assembly GCA_963978895.1. NCBI lineage: Eukaryota > Metazoa > Annelida > Clitellata > Hirudinida > Erpobdellidae > Erpobdella > Erpobdella octoculata. The sequence continues at coordinate 11,271,768 of OZ022241.1, read as the reverse complement.
ATATTTCAAATTTCAGCTTGATTGGATGACGAGAAGTTAGTTAATTTTTACTTTCAAGGTTTGCCAACACTCAAGCAAGCAAACAAACAAGTCAGAGGTAGACAGGTGTTCATTTTTGGCAACTCAACCCAACCCGATCCACCTGAAAAGTTAACTTTTCTTACCCAGCCCAGTATACAGTTAAAACTCTTTGTTAATTAATTTTTTTCAATTGTTTTTCAACTCAACACAACCCATGCATGTGTCAAAAAAACTGGACCCAACCCATCCCAATCCATTCCACGGCTCTCTCTGAAGCAAACAAGACCGGCAGTGAAGTAAAGTAATGTAAGGAATTTTAAAAGTTGATGACCGGGGGGAGGGTAGTACCTTTCAAAATATTCAAACATTTCATAAACTGCTATCCCCCGTAGTGCGACTGAATGTTGAATATATAAAAACAAACGGTAGGGGCAAATACAGGAGGAGGGTCCTTGGGGTCTGGAACCTCTTTTCTCGTAAAAACCCCATCTTACAGGCATAGTCCAAACGACTTGGCCTAGTGATTTGCCTTATGACCAGTTGTCATAGCCTCCCTTCATCTTGTTTTGTTTTGTTTTCTGGGTCTGTATTGATTCAAACTCACTGATATTTTGTAGTAACATTTTTTAAATCATCAGTAGTAGGTACATTAGATACGATTATGTTTTGCAGTATTACCACAATTACATTTTTTATAATGGACATGTTCGTCCTTTATTATAGTATATCATTTATTGTACTTACACCACTTCACTACAATGAAGGTCAGCCAACTCAGTGTTGGGTAGTATTTCAAATACATTGTATTTGAAATACGTATTCAAAAGTTTTTTTGTATTTTCATTTGTTAACTTGTTTTTGCTAAAACGCACTCGTAATGCATGTTGATGATGTTTAAGTTTCAAGTGTTACAAAAAGTATTTTAGTATTTCTGCAGCAAAATAATTTAATGTATTTTGTATCTGGAAAACATTCAATTAATAGTATTTAGTGCAGTATTTATATTTTGTATTTGAGATACTTACCCATCACTGAACCAACTTAACTAACTATACTAGTCTGCTAAAAACTTATTTTTAAAATAAATAAATTTTGGCCAAAAGTATACGTAAAATCTATAAATCTGAATTTGAAAATACAACTTTCTGTCCTTCCTGTGTGCGACCCCCTTATTTTTATTAATCCTGTAAAGGCCACTGAACTGCTTCTGAAAAACAATAATAACATCATTTCTCCAAACGAATCGCGTCTCGCACAAACTTACTAATGAGTGGTCGTCATCATTTTTTTGGCTCTTTGAAATTAGCAAAAACTTTCTGCCATTTCACTGATTTGTTAGTAAAATGTGTACTTATATTCAGAGGCGTAGCTAGGGTCTTCTTCGCCCGGGGACAAACACAAAATCTGTGCCCCTACATAACCTCTTTTGCATCTTGCTTCCCAATAAACCTGATGACCGGCGTGAGGGAGGGGGTTGTCTGAGCCACTTTTCAAAGATTCTTTCAAAACCCTTTTTTTATTTTTCCTTCCAAAAACTTGATGACCGAGGGTTGGGTAGTTGGAGACATAGAAATTGCAAGATACAGCAAAATAATAATAAAAAAACTTTTTGCTCACTGAAAATGCGCCCCTCCAGCCCTTCGCCCGGGAACAACTGTCTTCTCTGTCCCCTCCTGACGCCTCTGCTTATATTGTCTACATCCAAATCCGATCTCAGCTTCATCGAAAACACGCAACTGACAATAACACAAATCACACAAACCTTTTCATCAACAATCTATTTATCTAAAAACCCCCAATTTGGTATACCAAAAGGATAAGTTAACAAAATTTATCATTTTTTTGCAAACTTTTATTTAGGTTACAATCTCTGTTTGTGTGTGTGTGTGTGTGTTTGTGGCTTTCTCAGTACGCAAATCTTGCAAGTTAAATTTAACCAGCTTTTTGACTAGCTAGGAAGCTGAAACTTTCAGCACAGCTTTATATTGGGTGACAACACATGATTCAATAAAAAAAAACTTAATTTGATTTTTTTCGTATTTCTCAATCGAGGTTATTTGAAATAAAAGTTTGTGTTGAAAAATTCATTTTCTCTTATACTTGTTATCTATCATACCCTATCAGGCAAAATTTAAAAATTTCCGAATTTTCATCAGCAAAACCGACAAACTTTTTAAGCATCGCTCACCTCCCTGGGTACCTACGTACCTGACATAAGACCTGTGGGCTGGTAGCTATTCATGAAGGAACCGTTATAAAAATGCATCATTACACTTATTTTAACAAAAAATTAGTTGACATTCTAAAAGTTAATCATTTGAAAAATCCCAATAATAATAATATTACTAATAACAATATTTAAAATCATAATTTTTCAACAGCACACCAGACCTGGGACGAGGAAATCTCGATAAAACTACAGCAAAACTGAAATTTAAATGAATAGACGTTATTTAAATAATAAGGAAAATTTCTGCGAAGAAGAAGCCTCCCGGAAAAAACCGCCATTTTTGCCTCCATGGGATGTTAGGATGACAGTTCACCATTCACTTCGCTACCTACAAAGTTTGATGCTTTTTTTCCATGAGTGTCATAGTGTCATTTAGTTCTTGTTGAAGAGAGTGACCGCATGGCTCTTCATTTTTTTCTTAAAAACAAAGAATTGTTTTCCTGTTGAGCTGTTGATAGGATCATTTTGATTAATTCACTGTTCAGATTTCATTCACTCAATCGTCTGCTCGTAGTTGTAAGAATTGAAATGCTTAAGATATTCGAGTTCGTTTACTTTAATGCACCTCCTGGATGATGAAAGCAAATGTGTTCGATCTTGTTCTTTCATCTGGGCTTGTTACTCTGCATTGGGTTCTGAAATTTTAACTGCGTTTCATGAAAACATTAAAAATCAATAGTTAGAAATTGAAACTAAAGTGTACTGATTTTAATTTAAACCGTAACTTCGTAGGGCTTAAAACGAAATATCAATTTAATTTAAACCTAGATTTAATAGACAGAAAATATATTCCAAGTATATATATATATATATATATATATATATATATATATATATATATATATATATATATATATATATATATATATATATATATATATATATATATATATATATATTTGGCAACGGATTTGCTTTGCAGATTAGAATTAATTAATGTGATCATCGTCATAGCAACACAGTTTATAGCTGGCACGGTGAACCTATACACCACTATAAGCGGTGACCATGTATGCTGAACTTTAGGTCAGGAGGCTGACTAAAGAATTGGATTATTTGCATTTGTTCAGAGAACATAAGGTTTTGAACGTTGAAAAATAAATAAAATTAGCAAGCCTGCAAAGCGAATGGAGCATCAAAATAACGAGCTAGAAAGTGATATTGACTTCTTTAGAATCCGATGCGATTTGAAAGGTGTGTTCCGGGCGCCGATAAGATGCTCATCATGTAATATGTGTAATGCTAGTCATTGTTAATAGTTGTATTGTTTTTACTCAAATAGACAAACAAGATGAAGTGCAAAAGAAGACATTTACCAAATGGATTAACTCATTTCTCTTTCAAGTATATTTTATCAAAATTTTCAATTTATATACAATTTTTGGCTAAAGCTGCATTATGTCAATCTTATGGGTCTTAGCTCCAACAGTTTAATCAGATTTAATACTATTACATTACTCTAATTGTCTTATTCTAGTTCTACTAGTATTTATTAAATTTAAATGTAGTTGTATCATAGCTGAATGGGGTTTTCCAGACTTTTAATGTAAAGTTTTGCCTTTTAATTCAGTTGATATTGTTTGAGAGCTAGATATTTCAGTAGTGTTTTGCTTAAACGCACAGCTCAAGCCGCCACTAGCAGTTGCAGACCTGTTTGAAGATCTCAAGGATGGGACAGTTCTGTTGAACCTGCTCAAAGTAATCACTGGAGAATCTTTAGTGAGTTCAATGTTTTCAGTTAATGATGCAAACTCGTATTATAAAGTATTTAAACTGGTTAAAAAATAACTAAATGTTCGGCAATTTGATGTAACACATTTTTACACAACTTTCAACAAATTTTTTTTGGATCAGTCTGTCGAACAAGAAAACTGGCACGGACAAATGCAAAGGATCCATCAAATCAATAACGTCGGGAAAGTTCTCAGCTTTCTTAGAAGCAGACAGGTTACAATTTTTACAAAGTTTTAATTATAATTATAATTATAATTAAAAGTAAATTTAATTTTTTTGTTAATGTAATTGCGAAGGTCAAGATGGTGAATATAAATGCGAGTGACGTTGTGGACGGAAAGCCATGCATTGTTCTTGGACTCATCTGGACGCTTATTCTGTCTTTCCAGGTTGTTATGCAGCCAAGCAGATGATTTATTTTTTAACACTTTTAATAATTTATAAGGTTATTTTTTTAAATTTTTCTGCTTGAAGATCGAAGAGTCGACAAAGCTGTTGTGTGGTCGATTGTTTGGTGAGAATGGAAAGTTGTCAAAGTCACGAAATAAATCTGAACCGAGAATGGTCATGTTGAAATGGGCTCAAAATACTGTTGCCAAGTAGGCCATTTGTTACAGCATCTTCTTATTTTCAGTCCAGTTATGAATGACTAAACGATGCTGTTGTCATTGTTAATATTTTCTTAATTGTAGCTCTTATCTATTTATTAGTTACATTTATGACATATGAATATAAATTAAATATAAATAATTTAATAAATATTTTAGTTTCATTTTCTGTATATTTTAATTGATGTTTCCAAAACAGCAAATATGGAATAAACGTGAAAGATTTTGGAGCAAGCTGGAGAGATGGGGTGGCCTTCAATGCGCTGATCCACCAGATTGAACCAAACATTGTCGACATGAAAGTTGTGGAAAGTAGCAGTTCAAAGGAAAACCTCGAAAGAGCTTTCGATACTGCCGAAAAACATCTTGGAATTCCGAGGCTGCTTGATCCTGAAGGTTTGCCGAAGTTTGATTGCGATTTACTGACTTGAAATAATTTAACTCATTTAGTAAGAGTTAATTAAGTTTAATAGTTTAAATCTTATAAATGTAATGTTATAATGTTAATTTATTTCTTATTGAGCTTATTCAAGTATTAATTAATAAATAATTTTTATTAATTAATATGTGTTATTGTTTTTATTTAGTTATTAATTAAAAAATTAATAATTAATAATTCTTCTGACATAAAATATTTGTTAGAGAGATTTTTCAGTTTAAAAAATTATATTAGATATAGATTATAGATAATTACATAACTATTACTATTCACAAAAATGTTCATTGGAAAAAATCACAAAATAATAAATAAATAAAAAAATTATTTTGTTTTGTTTACAATCTTCAGACGTTGATGTTGAAAAGCCGGATGAGAAATCTATAATGACTTACATATCACAATTCGTCGACAAGTATCCACGAAAATTGGAAGATCAGAAATTGAAGGAATTCATTGAAAAAACTGACGGAGAAACCTTGATGTTGAAAGAAAAGTTGAAAAATTTTACTGAGAATTTGAATGTTGAAGTTGGAGATTCAAGTAATTCTATCAGAAAGAAAGCTGAAGATATTCAAGTAAGTTTTTAATATAATATTGCAATAAAATATAATATTGCGATAAAATATAATACTGTTATAAAATATAGTACTGCTATAAAATTGCAATAAAATATAATACTGTTAAAACAAAATAAATTGTTTTATTAAATAGGATGAACCAAGTAACAAATTATTTTGCAATATAAGATGACAATTTTACAGTGTAATATAAAAATACTTTATAATGTAATAGGACAAAATACTTTAAAATATAAGGAAACTAAATATTTTACAACATAATATGACAAATTAATTTACTACGTAATACATCTGAATTTTTACAAAATAATTTTAAAAACAAGTGTAAAATGTTACATAAAATTACTTCAGAACTTGGTAAGAATATGTTTAAAAAATTGTGTGAAAATATTAGACTACTTTTTCTCAACTAGTTTTTATTGTAGAGTTTTGAGTTTTATTGACGTTGAAAAAAAATCTGCTGGTATTGATGGAATTTGTAAAGTTTTTTTTAAATCAATATTTTTTCTAGGAGATAAATGCTAATGCAAAATGTCAGTTAACTGCATGTGAAGAAATGTTAGAGAAAGTGGAGCAAATGATTAAAAACAAGCCCGAAGATAGCGACATCAAAATCGTTGCACAAAATCTGAAAAGCTTCAAAGATCAACTCATGCAAGTTTACGAGCAAAGCAGCACAAAAATTGAAGAACTGGAAATCATGCTCCCCCTCTTTGCCGAGTACGAAACAAATTTTTCGTTGATTGAAAGATGGAAGAAAGAAGGAGAAGAGATATTAAATGAAATGGAGAAAGTTATCGGCAGCGATGGTGGTGGTATTTCTGAAGAGTCTCGTGCTGCCGTTGAAGAAGCGTACAATGTTTGTTTTGTAGTTCTTAAAATAACATACATTTCTTATGAATTTATTCGGTTGTATCAACTCTTTATTTTTGCTAATTTGTTGGTTAAATCAAATGCTGCTGTTTCAATATTGAATATTTAAAAGATAAATTAAATATATAAAATAATATTTTGTTGTAACGAAATATTATTTTCTAAAAGTTAAATACTATTTTCATTAAAATTATTTTTCTTATTTTAACTTGTTCATAATAATTAAAATTTATCACAAAGAAACATTTTTCTGGAACTTCCATCTATGATATGGCTCAAAAGAATGAGCAGCTCCTAGACAAATTGAAAGGTTTTCCAATCAACCACAGAGATATGGAACAAAAACTTTTCAAGGCAGAATTGTATTCAGAGGTTACTTAATTACATTTTAAGATGTTGTAATGAATATTTATATGGAATAAATATATAGGCCCTGTCTATGTATTTGCACTAAGAGAAATGGCATAACCATGGAGCCTTCAAAAAGGCCACAAATCAGAGAACTTTTAGCAGTAGAGAGAGAGAGAGAGAGAGAGAGAGAGAGAGAGAGAGAGAGAGAGAGAGAGAGAGAGAGAGAGAGAGAGAAAGAGAGAGCATAGAATTTGATTATCAAGATTTTAAAATTTGCTTTTATTTTCTGAAATTTGTTAGTCTGCCAAATTTTGAACAAATTAATTATAGGGTATTAACGAGAGTGGACCTGTATAAATTTCTATTTCAAAAGTTTGAAACAAAATGTATTTGGTCTCGTTTACAATTTATTTGGTGTTTAAAATTATTTAATAAATAAATAAATAAATAAAAAACTTTTTTTTAGCAAATCCAAAGACTTGCCAACGCAGCATCAGAAAGGCAAGATGTTATTAAGTTTCTAAATGAAGAAAAGCATTTCATGGATATGTTGAATCCTATAATAGCTACAAATGCAAAAGTTGAAGATTTGTTGAAGACGCCAGATTGTGATTATGAAGCTGTTTTGCGCATATTAGAGGTTAGAATAAAAGTTTTAATTATTTTCTCAGAAAAATAATAATTATCAACATTTCAATTACAAGAATCAAGAAATGCCGATGGAATGTTTTGAATCTTTTGAGAAAATGAAAAATCTCAGCCAGAATGATGAAAACTTAAAACTTAAACTAGAAAGCTGCTCTGAAAAGTTTCAAGAACTTTCTGAAAGAAATTCTAACGTAAAAGAAGAACTGAAGAATGGAATAACAATTTATAGAAATTTTTTATCAAAGTTAACTTTTATTTTGTTTTAATTTAATGTATTCCACATTTTTGTAATAATTTTTTTTGTTTATTTTTACTTTTTGATTTTAAGAAAAGAAATATTTATTGATTGGGTGAACTCTGCTGAGGAAATCGTTGTGAAACTCGAGAGATGCGATTCAGACACCGATGAATTCAATGAAAACTTTGAGATGTTAAATGTTCGTATTTCAATTCATTTAGATTGTTTTACTGCAATTTTGTATTATATACTTATTGGAAATTGTCCCACCAGGAACGAATAAAAGATATCGAAGAGCAAAAACAAAATGTTTGCAAGACAAAATCATTGCTACAAGAACTTGCTTTTAATTCTTTTTTGTCAAAGAAATTTGATGATGAATCTCACGATTTTTTGAAATTGTGCGAGAGGTATTTGAAAAATGTTTTTTTTAGTTCTTTTTAGTGTAAAAAAAATTATTTGATTGAGTCGCAAAAAATGTAATTTTGAAATATCGAAAAATTAATACTGAAACGAATAAATTACATTTTTAGGCTCGAAATCTTGCAGTCGTCATCCGAAGAGGTCTCTCGTAAGTCGATTGTCGTTCGGGCGTGTCGGAATTTGAAATCGAATCTCGATGACAGAATTGAAGTTCTTAAGAAAAATGAATTCATCGCAACGGATAGTTATCTTGATGGAATCGATGTTGTTCAGAAGCAGCTTGAAGAATATGAAGTGAGTCCTTGATTTGCATATTCAAAAATAAAATAAAATTCAATTTTTGTGATTTTATTTTAATTTTAATAAATTATTTAATTGTCACGAGCATTATTCGTTATATTATTAAATCAGGATTTTGAATCTGAAGTTACTGATGTTGGCAACTTGATAGATGATGCTTATGCAATGCTCAACTCTCCTAATTCTCCGAAGTTCATTGCTGATTATTTAAAAGATTGCCTGAATTTTTGCATATCTGCAAGAACGTCTGCCCATAATAAACTTTTCAAATTGCAGGTTTGTTTTTATGGATTGAAATGCTATTTTTAATATTTATTTATCAGGTGATTGTTGAATCTGTATTCTTATTATTTTGTTGTTGTTGAAGGAAAGCTCACAACTGTGGCAGGAATATCACAGCTGTGCAACGAAACTGGAAGAAAATTTGTCAGAAGATCACAAAACCATGACTCTGATTTACAAGAAGCAGCTTCTGATGCAGATAGATGATCTTGAAGATGAGATGAAACAACTCGAAGGTACTGTCGTGGGTCTCTCGAAATATGTCAGTTCTCCTGTTGGAGAAAATCTGCAGAAAACATTGAATGAATTAAAAAGGGAAAGATCTGAGAAAATTTTGAATATTTCTGCTGAAGTTGAGAAAGAAGAATTGAGCATTGAAATGTGTCATCGGTTTGAACAAGAAATTGATTGTTTCAATCAATTTCTTGAAGGTTGCAAAGATAAAATTTCAGAGGAAGATTTTCATTCATGTGATGATGTTGATGAAAAGAAAATTTCTGAAGTTTTGCAGAAAGCCAAAGTAAGTTTTTAGTTTAATTTTAAGAAGAAAAAAAACATTTAAGAAAAAAATTTGTATCTTTTTTATTTTTTGCAATTTCTACATCTTTAATTTAAAAATTTTTTTTTTATTAACTTTATTGTATTTCTCTATCAAATTTTTTCATATAGATTCTAACAGTAGAAATTGAAAAAGACGGTTATTCGAAATTGTCATTTTTATTGAACCTGCTGAACGAAATAAAAAATAACGAGTTTGTTCCAACTTGGAAGAGCGAAAAACTTTCATCGGAGTATGAACGCTTGGAAGATGCTTTCATCAAGTTTTGTGATGAAATCAAGGATAAATATTTTTCCATGGAATCAGATGCCACTCATCTGATGAAATGCGGAGAGTTGATAATGGAAATCTCAGCATGGATGCATCATGTAAATAAATATCTTGAAGACAATGATGCTAGTTGTAAGAAGAAATTTACAAGTTTGGATGAAATGAAAATTTTATTTGAAGATGCTAAAGTAAATATTATTACATTTTAAAACTGATTATTAATTGTTTGTTTTTAACTTAAATTTTTATTGAATAAGTCTATGTAATAAAATAAGAATAATGTGCTAAATTTTTTAAAGTTGATGTTATTTTTTCAGAAACTTCATTCTAAAACTGCTCATTTTGAAAGTTTACTGATCTGCTTGGACCAAGAAGCCTCCTGCATATCTGAGAAGAATTCCATAAATTGTGTTATTTCAGATTTAAAGAATCAGTTTCATGCAACTACTGAAAAACTTGAATGCCACATAAGAGATTATGCAAACATTTTATCAATGTGGAAGAAATATGAAAGCTACAAAACACATCTGCAGTCTTTCAATGAGAAAGTTGAACAGGAAATTTCTTGTTCGTTCGATTCCGAGAACGTACCCGATTTACTTGTAGTAAATAAAGCTAAACAGTCAAATGAGGTAAAATAAAATAAACATATTTGTGTTAACAAATATCTATTGAAATTAATAATTGTTTATTCTACAGGATCTCTTGCATGAGTTACTCAATAGTAAAAATCAACTACTCTGCATGGAATCCAATTTTGAAAAACTCACTCCTTACATTCCGAATGAAGTTAAAAAAATTATGTACCAGGAAGTTTTCGATTTTAAAAATCTCCATGATTTGTTATTTAATCAACTAAATGAACGAAGCTGTAATTTGACCAATAAGAAGAAGAATTTAGAAGACGTGACTTCATATTTGAATGTGTTGGATGATAATTTAAATGAGTTGCTGGAACGGATGCATAGTGTTCAACTTTCACAGCTCGTATCAGATGTACAAGATATCAATTCTGTTGAGGTAAACTTGAGTTTTCATGTTGTGAACTTGAGTCTTATTATTTATTTCATGAGATTAAATTAAGAAATTATTAAGAAAAAAATGTAATAAATTCTGTTTGTAGAAATATTAAAAATAATTTGTTTTCAGAATATCAGCAAAGATTATGAAAATGTTCTTCTAAACTGGACAAGCTTTAAGGAAGAAAACCGAAAAATTGTAGACGAGATTGAATGCAACGATCTTGCCCCTTTGCATTTTCAACTTAAGAATTTTGAAGTATCCATGACCAGTGCATCACAGCCCGTCAATGAATTGAATGCTTTCCATTTGTTGTTTAAAAAATACAAGTCCCAGTTGGATCAGATTTACCAGTGCATCAAGGAAGTTGAGAGAGACCTAACAAGCAATATGAATTTTGATCCCTCAGTCGTTGATTGCAGGTTCCGTGAGGTTTTTGAAATGATTAAATGTGGCAAAAATTTGGAAGCTTCTTTGAAGTATCAGTTATCAGATCTGAGTGTTCCATATATAGAGCAATCTGATATTCTAATTGAAGATTTATTGAAATGTGATTCTATTAATGATGAAGCTGAAAAGTTGAAAAAATGTTTCACTGAAAAACATGAAAGTTTGATTGAAACAGAAACTAGTGCTCAATTTATTGAAAATGAAATAAACAAGAAATTATCTCTAATGCCTCAAGTTGGAGACATTGTGGAAGTTCAAACACCTGAAGATTTAGAGGAAGCCCTCACTAAAATGGAAGAGGATATAAACCATTCAATTTTAGATTTGTCTAATTTCATGATGGAATTTGATAAATGTAGTGATAAAATGATAGAACTCAGCATTCAAAAAGGAAACAATTTGAAGAGTAGACATGATGAGCTTAATGAAAAAATTGAAAAAGCAAAAGAAAAAGGGATAATAGAAAAAGAAAATAGTTTTAAAATAAAAGAGAAATTGAAAGATATCGGTCAGATGAAGAAGTGCTTTGAACATTCGTTGGAGTTGGCGAAATCCATCTGTTCGGAAAAGTTGCAATCGACATCGAATGTCGTCGATAAAATTGCTCAGCTTGAGGTATGTTATTTATTTGTTGTTATTGAGTAGAAACTGTTGTTGTTTTGAATTTATTTAATTTAATTTTCATTATTTTATTTGTTTAATCCAGAACGAACAAGAAAGAGTAGATCAATCAAAATCTCGTTTATTGTCTGCTGTCCGTGAAATTGAGAATTTGTTTAAATTTGGAAAAATGGACTCAAGTATAATATTTTCTGAGGTTGTTGAACAAGTAGCTGAAAATCACAATTTGGCAGAGAAGGTCAATATTTATTTTCAATTTTTTTATGGATTTGTTTAATAAATAAATAATTAATTTTAAATTTATTAAATTGTTATTCAACTAAATTTGATTTGTATTTTCAAGGCATTGAAAACAAGATTGAAAAATTTTAAAAATGTTCAAAGTTCACTTTCTACACTTACAAATTCAGTGAAGATGTTGGACAGAGAGATTGAAGACATTGTAGGAAAGTTGAAACTGATGCAAAAAGATGTCATATATAATCATTCAAATACCCTTGTCCTATCAAAATATCAAGTTTGAATGATTTCAACAAATAACTCATTTAGAAAAGACACAATTTAATGGTGGCAAATATTTTGTATATTTCAGGATCATCTTAATAGTTTAAAAACAAAAATTTCATCACTCGACAAAACAGTTGATTGTAAGGATTTACAGGAAGAATGTGATGATCAAAATGATTTTGTTTTGCAAGCACAAATGGAATTATCAAATAAGATCTGCAAAGGTGAACAAATTGTATCAGAATTGTCTTCGAAACTTGACAGCTATGCTGCCGAGATATCTAAGTTGAACATTTCTGGAGATTTGATTGAAGAAGAAGTGGGTTATATTGAAAGAAGATTGTCTCTGCTGGTTGATAATATTGATGAAAATTCAGAGAGAATTTTAGAGATCAATGTAAGCTTTTTTTTATTTACATCATCATATCATGTTGTTGCTCAAGACTTGGTCAGCTAGTTCAGAGCTTACACACTTCAAGAGTAGCGAGCATATTTTTGGTCTATCTGGCTTCTCATGTAATTTTAAGATGTAGTTAGAAGGAATGTTTTTAAATACTATTATGGAGTTATATTAAAATGTTCAACCAATCTCGAAGCTGCTTTTATTTACAATTTATAAGTTTTGATTTGCTGAGAATAATTACAAACAAAAAAAACTTCAACAGATGCTTCTTCATGATGTTGAAAGACAGAAAAAGAAAGTCGATGAAGTTCATACTGATGCTCTAAAAATAACTAAAGAATTCAAATCAACACAATCAGAAGTGGTGGTTTGCCGAGCTGCCTCCTTGCAGGACAGGCTGGCTCTATTACGTCAGAAACTTATTCAGGTTTTTTAATTTATTTAATTAATTCTGATTATGTGCAGTTTTGGTTGGCTGCCATGACCATTTCGGATATAATTAATCCATTTCTGTAATCCAATAATTATGCTGAATTTCTATTTGTTTTTTTGATATATTATGCTAAATCTCTAAATTGAAGATTTTGTTTGTTTGTTTGTTTCTTATAAAAATCTCGGCACCTCAACTAACCTGATTGAAATTAATTACATTTGAGGAATATAACTAGGGAAAAGATTTAGTTTATCTTTGAACTTAATATGCTCTTTGTTTTAATTTTTGAGAGAGTGGGAGTGAGGGAGGGAAAGAGAGAAACAAGAGAAAAATCTAAAAAACAGGGATATGCCGGGTACCCAGTTGGTATAATAAATAACTTTATTAAATAGAATAAGTAACACACTACAGATGACATACAATTTTTAATTTCTATTAAAATACATTTTTGCTTGAGAATTTTATTTAATTTTGAGTTAATATTTTTTCGTACAGGAAAAAATAAGAGATGAAACGAAAGTAAAAAATGAGATTGAAGCAGTTTTGTATGAGTTTGATAAACATTTGTCAACTGTAAATTCTGAAGAGGGAAAGTTAAAGAGGATGCCACCATGGGAAGCTGTTCAGGTTATAATGAAAGTTTTACATGTTATTATTTATTAAATAAGAATATAGTCCGCAATTGAGAGAATGTATGAAAAATTTAATGATATACTCATATCGTTTTAAAAATGATGAAAAATTAACTCAGAGAATCGATGGAATGATTCAAAAAGGCAAAGCCGAACAATTAAAAATGAGTGAAAAATGCAGTAGAAAGTTGTCGGGCATTCCTGATGATGTTTCGTTTGATTTGAAAGAAAAATTAGAAAGTCTCACAATTTGTTGGTTGAAAAAGATGGAAGAACTTGAGGATTTGAAGTTAGAAGTTTTTTAATTTTTACATGCTTTCCTTTAGCTTTACAAGTCCATTGAATTCTGCGACAAAGTTTGTAATTTATTTCGACCATCTTCCCTGTATGTTTTCTAACTGAAATTTGGAATATATTCATATTCTTGATACCTTAACAATATTAAATTAAACAATTAATATTTAAAATTTTTTATACGTGATACACTTTACTGGCAAAAGTTTTCATTACAATTGATAGAAGGCAGAGAGCATGCAGCCTTCTTGATAAACAGTCAATAACATTAAGTTATTATTAACTAGCGGAGTTGCTCTCCCGCTTTCAGCTGTTTTCCCATTCCTGCTCGCTCTCCAGTTCCCATTCCCACGTGCTCTCCCGTTCTCGCTCGCGCTCACTTTCTTTCTTCTACTCTCTCCTAAATTCTTTTAGCTCATAAAACATGAAATAGACTTTCTAAAATTTGCGTGAAATCTTCAAACGTTTATATGTTAACTAAATATAAATTTTATTACGCAATAACCTTTGATGTTTGTACATAGGCATTTTTGTCCTGGAAAGTTATTTGGTTATAAAAAAATATAATAAAATTTTTTTAAATTAAAAAATTTCCTATGACCTTCTACTCTTTAAGCTATATACCTCCATGCCAAATTTCGTTAAAATTGGTATAGCAGTTTAGATTTCCATAAGAGATAAATAAACAAACAAACAAACAAAGAGTCATTTATATATATATATATATATATATATATATATATAAATAAAATAACTAAATAAAAAAAATAAAATAACATGTTCATGTTTGTAATTTTACATTGTATTCTTCTATAAGCAAATTACGACCATAGCCATATTCTTGTACATACTATTTTATTGTATTTTTTAAATTATTTGAACTTTCTTAATACATATTTCTATTATTTTTATCTCAGTTCCTTTTACGATATTCTAATATCTAGGGTAGGTACGCTATACCTGGTTTTATTGTTTATTTCATTGTATCGTTTCTTGAGTCGACGTTTGGTTTAAATTTTAAATGGGCTCTGAGGATGACAATGTTAGTCGAAACGGTCCGTTAGCCCGAGTTGAAGCAAAGAATGTATGTAGTTTGAAAAATTTAGAATGTCTGTCTAAAAAAATAATAAACGCAAAATGGTCTATTGTCTTTAATAGCGCGTGCCTGAAAGAAAATATTACACCTAAGTACGTCAATATATATATATATATATATATATATATATATATATATAAATTTAATAATAATAATAATAATAATATTATTATTATTATTATTATTATTATTATTATTATTATTATTATTATTATTATTATTATTATTATTATTATTAAATTAATATTATAAAATTTAAAAAACTTAAGATTCATAGCTATAAACAAAATTAAATTCATATAAATAATAACTTAAAAAAATTAAAAACATGTTTTTATAAAATGCTCTAAAAAGTACACAATAAATTATAAACATAAAAGCGTGTGGAGTTTTATTTTGCGCACCTAAAATTGTGCCCCACACTTTAATGTTTATAATTTATTGTGTATTTTTTAGAGCATTTTATAAAAGTGTTTTTAATTTTTTAAAATTATTATTTATATGAATTTAATTTATGCTTTATTTTTATCTGTTTTCAACAAATGTTAATTAACCTGAATTTACAAAAAAAAATTTGTAAATTGGTATGGTCTGATAGAGTAAGGCAACCCGTCAGCACATTGTACCATTTGTTAAAAGAACTGTTCTTTCAAGCCCGTACAAGTTACATATCAAAGTTTATTGGGAAAAGTGTTCGACTTAATTTCAGCACAAACAAAATAAAACAATTTTGTTGCATCAATATTTAATCAAACAATACATTATTCTATACACAGAAAACTCTACACAGAAACAGGATCAAAGTCCGAAAAGCACAAAAGCCATCTAAAAGAGTTATCCAATTGGATGAAAGAAATTAAAATTCATATTTGTAAATTGGACAAAGAAGAAGAATTGTCAACTTTTGAAGACTACAAAAATATTTTTACTCAATTTATGGTACATTTGATTAATTCATCATTTTTTAAATAATAAATAAGTTGTTTATTAATTTATTTAAATAACGTTTTTGAAGAATATTGAAAAGGAATTAGCACATAAAAACTTTTTCGTAAACCATCTGTCCAATGAGATAACTTCTTTCACGTGCATTGGCAACAATTCAGAATTAATTGATGAAACAACGTCTCTCATTGGATCATACAATAAACTTTGTCATTCTGTAGAAGTAAGTTTTGTCCAATGAATGTTTGAATAAATATAAATAAAGTTAAGTAACAATGGAACCTTTTTGCTTACATCACAAACATTTTTTTGCAGGAAAGAATAAACAAAGTTGATAAATCTTTAAGAAATTATGAACATTTTAAAGAGAAAGAAATACATTTCAATGATATGATGAAAGTTATTGGAAACAAATTGCTTCAAATTGACTCAGAAAAGAATATTGAAAAAGAAGCAAGTTTAGTTAATGTCAGTGTACAATAAATTTTAATATTTATATTATTCAATATGTGCCATAACTACAATAACTGAATTAAATGATTGTACTACAACTATATTATTTATTTATATATTTACATCATTCTATTAAAATATTCTTGTGGATGTGAAAGTTTGTTGTTTTGACCAGGAATTAAAGCAAGACTTGAAAGACAGTCGATTGTTAACTGATGATATCGAAGAAAAGATAAATGAATGTGATTTTGAAGCACATAAATATGGTCGAATAATTTTGAAGAAATCTTTGGAAGAAATGAAATTAAAGCAAGCAAACATGGAAGGATGTTTGAACAAATTAAAAACAAATGCTATTGAAAGACAAGAACTGTTGAGTCACATTGAAGATTTTGATAAGTGGATTTCTGTTGAAGAAAAAAACGTTGAGAATTTGAAGTTGAAATCGTTGAATAGTTGGTGTTCAGGTGAAGAAAAAAAAATTCTGCTTGATGTTGAGGTTGTTATTTTATTTTAAATAATACACATTTATTAATATTAATATTATTAATATTAGGTAATTATAGTTTTGATGTTTTTTATTATTTAAATGTTTTTTCAAGTTTTGTAATAAATTTACATTATTATGAACTAAAGAATTTCATTTTCTGATAGCTATATCTATATTGAAGAATAGTTCCATCACAAAAATTAATGTTATTCACTGAAACTTTCAATTAACATTTTACTAAATAATAATGGAATAATATGTTTAAAGTAGGGCTGTGCCGGTATACCGGCCGGTTTTTGGCAATACCGTCAAATACCGGTTCTGCCGGTATGAAGGGTGCCAGAACCAGTATTGAACAATCGGCATTCAGCACATCACTCATAAAAGTCAAAAGAGTGAAAGACCTACAGCAGCAGGATGGGCAGTGCTATTTACCTGTATGCCCATTGTTTGCTACACTCCAATTACGGACAACGGTTCTTAGCAATAGCATAGAACTAACGGTCTAGCACCGTTCCGCTTTATTAACTGAACCATGACTAATTTTAGTTTTATCCTCCGAGCTGGCGACTGGCGAGGTGAGTGGCGACCGACCGCGGACGGTAACTCTAATGCTCCTTCAAATACTATTTCTAGCCATTTTCAGGCTTTCGACATTATACCGGACCTGTAGTACCGGTTTTTTACCCGGAAATACCAGTACCAGAACTGGCAAAAAAACAGTACTGGCACAGCGCTAGTTTAAAGTATACTTGCTATTATGTAATTATTTATATGTTATGTTATTTATGTGTTTTCAGAAACACCACAAAGAAACAGTCCAGAAAGAAGGGTTTTTGGGCCAATTGAAAGAAAAAGCAGTAAAACTAAAATGTGATAAAATATCACATCAAGAACTTTTAACATTTTCTGAGAAAATTGATCACGTGAAGAAATGTGTCTCAGTAATTTCAATTTTTCTTTTTTAGTTTCATTTGTCATTTTCATGTGCGTTTGTTAACAAACAATTGACTTATTTTATAGGGAATTTTAGGCTTCCAATCGAAAGTTGTTTCTGATCATGAAAAACTTTTCAAAAACTTTTCCAAATTGAAATCAAGTCTGAAGAATATTTGCTCAAACATTGCTGGAGATTTTAATACAAAAGAAATTGAAAATGTTAAGGTGTTAATACAAAATTATACTTTATTTTATATTTAGTTACATTTTAATCAAAATCAAAATTATTAAAAACAAGTTCATTTATATAGTTTGATTCATATTCTAGATTTCTTATTTGCAGACCATCTTGAATTTACCTGAAAAGATCAATAAAGACTTGCCAACACTTTCACATCCTTTGGAAGAAGGGAGTAAAATTATGGAATCCTATGAAGATTTGAATGATGGGGAAGGAAAGTCATTGAAGAATGTTTTGAATTGCTGGAGTTCCTATCTGGTAATTTATTTTTAGTGGAAATAATTCTATCATGGATATTATTAAAATATTTAATCGTTGATCTCTTTAAGACAAAATATTAAAATCATTATTGATGTTTTAGTTGTTATTGATATATTAGTTTCTATTTAAAATAATTTATTAATAATATAAAATACTTGTATAATTGGTTATGCAGCATGCTATTGAAAAAGTTTGTATGCACCTCGAAGCAATGAACGAAGGTTGGGTGGAACAAGAAAATATCTTCAACACTGGAAGCAAGAAGATTACAGAATTTGCTTCGTTGACTTTTTTGAAGGTAGATTACAAGAAATTTGTTTATGTTTACAGATATTGAAATGTTTTAAATGCAATTTTTTCAGAATTTTTATGTTAAAAGCAATTTTTTCAGAATTTATCTTCATACATGAAATCTATTGATTTTCAAGAAGATTTGAATGCATTGGTGATATGTAAAAAGCAGTTGAAGTTGATGATCGATATTTCTATCAGCGATGAAAATACCTACAAGATGTTGATGGAAGTTTCTGATCTCTGGCTGGAATTGAGTTTGCTTATAACAGAAAAGTTTGGGATTCTGAAGGTTAGTAAAATAAAATTGATTATTTATTTATTAAATAAATTGATGATCAAATTTACAAATGTTACTTTTTTCATGTTTTCAAAGAATGTCTCAATGGCATGGGAAGAATTTACCTCGTCATTATTGGTTGTATCAACATTTTTGTCATCTGTTCCCGAAATCAATGGTCGTTTTGAGTCAGCAGACAATTTGAAAAAGTTGCTGCTTCATTGCCAAGTTAGTTTTTTACAAAGAAATTACTTTGAATTTGTATCTTAAATTTCAATATATAATATTTATGTTTCTATTTGATATTGTAGTGTTTGCTGACAAATTTTAAAGACACAGAGACCTCACTTGAGAAGATGTTAAATACTTCAAATATAATGACGAGTTATTTGGAGGATGGAAAGTTAAAAGAAGATCTTAATAAGAAAGCAGTTCATGTGAAGGAAATATTTTTTAAGTTAGTTATTTTTGTGGATTCTTTTTTTTTTTAACTCTTTAGTTATATTTCTTTAATTTAATGATGATTTTTTTTTAAATGAATTTGTTTTGATGTTTTTCATCAAATTCAGATCCTTAAATGAAACGAAGCATTGGCAGGAGAAACTGCAAGCTGATCTGGATTTAAAATCAAAAACTTTGAATGCTTCTATATTATTCAATGAGTTTGATAAAATGCTGCTTTCTTGTGATAAACAAAATCTTGTGAGTTTCATTCAAATAAGTTAAATAGAAAAAATAATTAAATTAATGATAATAAATCATAATTCAATATTTCCAGAAGACATCTACAATAAACGATGAACTCAAACATCTGGTTTTCAATATTCAACAATGCCTCACAACGTTTTTAAAAATGGATCCTGATAATGATTCTGACAAAATGAGAAAAGAGTTGATAGAAATTTCTAATGATGCTGAGAGACTTGCAAATATTTGTCCTTCATTTGATTGTGAAGATTTCCAGGAGAAACTCCTTAGCGTTGTTAGAAATATTCCAACATTTGAGGGTTTTACTTGGGACTGTGCTGCTGAAGATGTAAATTTTTTATACTGAGCGTGAATCATTTTTATTGGAAAATAATATTTTTAAATTTGTTATTTTTTTAGGTTGTTGACTTTGTTAAACCTTCTAGCATTTCTGGAACTTTCAATCAAAAACCGGAATTAGTGAAGGTATTAAGTATCTTAATTATTATAGATGTCTTTTTTTAATCTTGTGTATTTACCATAATTTTCGATAATACTTAATAAAAGTATTTAATGACAATGAATGATAGTTTGCAATAAAAGCTTTAATTTTGATTCATGTGTGGACAAAAATTAAGCAACCATCATGGAGTTGCAATTAATAATTAAAGCAGTTTCTCACAACATGATAAGTTATTATTTTCTTCTTAAAATTTTAATGCCAATCAGTTCAAGAAATATTGATATTATCTTTCAATTAGCACACTGATGAGAGCTTCAATAATATTTCTTCATCTCACGATACCTCCGATACATACTGCTATCAGTTTCAAACCGTAGAAAAACAGTTGGTTCATACTGGCACTGGTGTATCCCTGAGTGCATTGCTGAGTTATGTATACATCTTGACTGATGCCAATGCTTCAAAAAGTTATAATAATTGCCTTAGTCATAGATTGGTCCAACTGCAGAAAGTTAATGGTACCACAATTGCAAGCTCACTTGCAGGTTTAAATCAATTTTCTAGAGGGCCGAGGAATGCCGAGACCATGGATCAAGGAAAAAGTTCAAAAGTTGTATTGGAAAAAATAAAAAATTTCTCCCCAGTCCCATCAAGTCCTGAATCACTTATTTGTGATGATGATGATCCTGAAGCTGAACCATTTATAAACAAAAAAAATTCTGCTGCAGTTTGTAAGACTTCAAATGAAATTCAATTGCCAGAAACTGTGTCTTCTAAAAAAGATAACCATTATGCTGATCAGAGCTGTGAAAGATTTTTAAACAAATCATCATTGAACAAGAATACAATTTGGTCAATGATTGGCATTCATATTTCTGCTGTTTTCAAGCTGCTTACTGATCAGCAGAAAAAGATTTTTAATAAAGTTTCTAAGTTAGAGCTGTTTGAAATGGCTGACGAGTTTGAATATTTCAACATCGTCCTGCCAATGCAGATGGTCAAACAAATAAAAATGGTTGCTGATTGGACAGATCCAGTTATGAACAATTTTAAAATGAACAACAAATTCACTTTTCATGAAATTTTCATGAACTTCAAAAATTCTTTAAAACCTTCTTTTGGGGTAAATTCCAGAAATAGAGAAATGATCCATTTTACTGATGAAGATTCTGTAATAGAACAGGTTGTGTGTGTAGATGTAGATTTCAAATGACGCGGAGCACGATGTTTTTGTATCGGTATTTATCTTTTTTCTCAATTCCCTTTCTGTTTATTTTGTGTTCTGATTTATTACAAATAATTCTAATGTTTTATTTATATCTATTTTATTATGTAGAATAATATTTTATTTATTTCTGGTTTATTGCACATAATATTATTTAATTTATTTTCTGATTTATTACAATGAATTCTAATTTTTTATTTATTTTTCTTATTGCATGTAGTCTTTATTGTTCTCATAAATTCTTAAGTGCTTATATAATATTGAGTTTTAGTTTTCAGAATTTGTGACTTTTTTAATTTTATATTTTAATCAATATTTATAATTTGTTTTGTTATTATTCTTTCTTTATTATTTAAATTTGTTAAGATTTTATATTTTTATTTTTTTAATAGTTAAATAATTCTAGTATTTAATTTTTGATATAGTTGGAAAAGCAGCGAAAAGAACTAGAAAAGACGTTGAATGACCAACAAAAATACACGTTGATGATGAAAGATATAAATGAAAAATTTGTTGGGTTGCAGAAAAAACTTGAAAATACAAATCTTACTGATAATTTAACTGCTGAAGATTTAATTGAAAAGCTTTCATTAATACATGTTGGTCAATTTATTTTTTTTCTGTTAACTCAATCAGTAACTTTGGAAAATTCAGTTCAGATTGGTCAAGAACCTCTTACTAATTTTGAGTAAATAAACACAAAATCAGAGCAAAAATATGTATATTTTAGGCTGGTGTGAGTAACTTGGAAAAAGACTTGGATGTTGTAAAATCGTCATCGTTAACAAGTGTTTTCACAAACATTGGTGACAATAATGTTTGTGATGAAACATATAATCTGCTCAAGGCAAAATTAGAAGTGATGTCAGTTGAAGTTGATGAGAGAATGAAACTCATTCAGGTTAGCTCCAATAATAATTAAGTGGCGCACTCAAAAGTGGGGGAGGGTATTGAGTTAGAACTATCTTTCTGAAAACTTTTGAAAAAATTATTAAATAAAAAATATGAAGTTTAGCTAATAAACTGGTTTCAATGTTTATAAAAATACAGAAAGACCAGTAACAAAAATTATGTAGATGAACAATATATGGATTTGTTTTGGTCCATTCCTATTTATGTGAAATGATACAGCTATCTCTACTCTTGAAAACGTATTTGACTAGTTGTTCGTCAAAGTACAGATTAAACCGTTTAGCTATGTTGTGTTTGTATAGAAATTTAGCACAAATAATAGATCCTTTCTTAAACAAAATAAAAAAGCTTGAAAAAATTAAACATTAATCTTTATAAAAATTGCTTATATGTCTACAATTGATCTGAAATAGTTTTTTGACATGTTTTGAAATAAACAGAATTTTTGAAAATGAAATGAAATTATTTTGATTTGATTTTTTTAATAAATTTTTATATATGATATACTTGAAGTAAAAAATTATCAAACTATTAAAACATTTTTGTTATTAATTTTAAAATATCAAAAACCTCCCATCCAAATGATAATCCTGGGTGTGCCACATTTTATTAAAATTTTAAATAATTGATTTGAAGATGACAATTAAAATAGTTATAATAACATAATTTAATTAAATTAAATAACTTAATGTTTTGAAATTAAAACTAGGATGGTGATTTTTTAAATGTACATGTAAGAAAAGTTATATATGCCCAATGCCCACCAACTCATTTTAATTGAAGTAGTCATGGAAATGCTTTTACATATTCATTTCACAAAGAATTACATTACTAGATTGAACCAAACTCACATTTTTGGTTCGTTTTTAGGAGTATACCAATTTAAATGATCAAAAAACATCCAACATAAAAGTTCTTGTGTCAAAACTAAAGCGACATCAACAATGGTTTGATGCTACGAGAGATTTGGAATTCAGTAATGAAAATAATGATGCTATTAAGGTTAGCTTGAAAATACCGCAAATATTTCTACAATAAATTTATTTGTTTGTTTGTTTACTTGTTCATTTTTTAATAAAATCATTTATTAATTCATTTAATTATCTTTTAATATTTGCAATTTAAAGGTAATGGAACATGAATTGAGGAAAAGAATAAAAGATGTTTTCAATTTGAAGATGGAGGCAGATTTGCTTTATCAATGTCTTGAATGGGATTTCATTTATCAAATTCATTCAAGCAGTTAGTGTTTTTCAATTGTATTATATTATATATACAAATATTCAGTTAAATTCAACTAACTAGAAATTTAAAAATTCATCTTAAAGAGAATTGTTCCGTAAACATCTAAAACAAAATACTGAAAAATGGCTAGTTAGGAAATAGCAGACAAAATTGATTATAAACAGTTTTTTTTTCAATGTTTATGAGTGTTGTGATAAAGTGCATTTTATGAGGGAAAAAAATTTTAAGATCTAATTGAGAGTTGTCAAAATTGACAACTCGGCCTGGCCCGTTTCATAAGCCAAAATTTCAGGTTTGGCCCAGTCCGTCTAATTTGGGCAATGCTGTTTTTACAGGCCTAAAATCCCTATATACTTGGCAAAAAATCTCGGTCCGGCCCGGTTTGACTTTAGGTCCAGCCAGGCTCGTCTGAAGACCCTAAAATTACGGCCTGACCCGGCCCGTGCAGAACTCTAATCCATAGAGCCCTACACGGTTTTTTGAGACACGGTATGGCAGAAAATTCCAGGCCTGGCATCTAATTTAGGCACAAAATTTCAGGCCCTAACCAGCTCGTTTCATAAGTACAAAAGTTGAGGTATGGTCCGGTCTGTAATGAACTGAACACAGCCGGTTTTAAAAGGGCACAAAACCTCAAAGCTCGGAAACTAATTTTTCAAAAAATAATGAAACAAGTATCTTATTATTTTTTAAAGAAAAACCTAAATACTGAATTTTAATGTTTTCACATTTCCATTTACTGAGTTTTCAAGCAGCAAATAATAATTTTTTCACCCTGTAGCCCTGGAAAAAAAATAAAAAAAAATTGGTAAAACATGTGTAACTTTATTTTCTAAATAGTATCTAAATACTAATTTTCATATCTGTAGTATTTTCAGTTTCTGAGTGGCAGTTATTATAAAAAACATATAACTCTATTTTCCTCCCTACGTTTGAAGTCACAAAAACCAAATTTTCAAAAATGGTGAAACGTGTATCTTTTTATGTTAAAAAATATAGATACTGAATTTAAATGCTTTGACATATTACGGTTTTGAGTTTATAAGCCAAGAGTTTTTTTTCCACCCCACATTTGAGGTCCAGAAAGAAAAACTATCAAAAAATAGTGAAACACCTATATCTTTATTTTTTGAGTAAATACTAAATACTAATTTTTACATCTGTAGCACTTACAGTTTTGGAGTAGCAGTTGTCCTAAAATACAATTAGCCCTATTTTCCACCCTACATTTGAAGTCCCGGAAACCAAAATTTCAAACATTTTTCAAAATACGTATTTTGTTATTTTATAAGAACAATCTTAGAAATAAACAATTGACTAGAGTTAATTAATTTCCACCCAACATTTGAGGTCCCGGAAACCAAATTAAAATAAAAAAGGTGAAACACCTATCTTTTTATTTTTTAAGATTAGTCTAAATTTCGAATTTCAAAACTTTCTCATTTTTGGTTTCTGAGATACGTGCTTTTTTTAGAAAAAGTTTATCTTCCTGTTTTATCTCCTCAGGAGCAAACATATCAAAAATCCTCTCTTAGTGGGTGCTTAAGCTATAAAAGTAATATAAGTTCTAAATTTCACTTTCTTAGGATGAGGCGTTTTTTTAAATTGGCGTTGATTATCAGTCAGTCAGGACATGTTCTATTATATATATATATATATATATATATATATATATATATATCGATATCATGATTTCTTTGAAGCATAAAATAATATCAATATCATAATATTTTGAAACATATAATAATATTAATATTATAATTTTTTAAGCATATAATAATATTAATATCCTAACTTTTTCAAGCTTATAATAATATTAATATCATAATTTTTTGAAGCATATAGTAATATTAATATAATTTTTTGAAGCCTACAATAATATTAATATCAGAATTTTTTAAAGCTGGGACTGATAAACAAAAATCAGTTGATGAGGAAAATCTTAGGAGTGATCTCAGAATGACATCATCAAACCTGACATCTTTGCACAATAAAATGCAAGAACTTCTAAAACAACTGAGAGAATTCAAAATGAACAAAAAGTGCCATGAATTGCTTACTGTTGAAGATTTGAAAATAGAAAATATATTTCAATTGCAAAGTTACGAAAAATTGAATGAAATTTTTCTTGGAGATGAATGTAAATTAAAAGAAGATATAAAATCACTTCAAGATGAAGTTGCTAAGAGGCTGGCCATTCTCAAACTTTCAGTTAACTCTTTTGATTCTCTCGAGAAGAAACTATCTTTATCTCAGATTTATGATGATATTGAAAAATTTCAGGTTATTTCAACATTTGAAATATAAACTTTAAATAATTAAACAACTTTTATTATTTATTTTTTCTCAATTATTATATAAATTTTCTTTTTGTAAAACTATCAGAGAATCAAACAACAACTTGCTGATCTCTTGCCTTTAATACAACAACTTGAGTATCATACGCAAACTTCTGTATGCCAAGGACTCGTTGACTCACAAGCTTTTTTGAGACCAAAAACATTTTTTGATACGTGGAGATCTCTGTGTGATAAGGTCTTAGAGAAACTCCACAATTTGAAAACTTTTGCAAATCATACGAGTCAATTAAAGATGAAAATTCGGTACATCGTGGAAGAAATTTCTTTGATTAAATCGGATTTACAAGATTTGGAAATTGTCATTTGCATGCCTGCTGCATCAGAAATGTTTAAGGTTTTACTAGTTTTTTTTTTCATTTTTGTTTCTGCACTGTTTTTTAATAATTTGATTTTTACTGATGTTCATGTTTAGAAAACAGAAGAATCAGTAGATGTGTTGAGAAAAGAAGCTCTGCAGCTTGAAAAAGACTGCGAAACAGTGGTCAACTCACTAGAACTTATAGATGCTCATGAAATGTACATGGAAATCAAATCAATGAATTTCCAGTTGAATGAAGTTTCTGCAAGGCTGACCGCTTCCAAACAATCAGCTGGGCAGCATTCAACAAGATGGAATGAAATGTTAAATGCCAGCAACAAAGTCTTTGGAGATTTGTGTGAAATTAAATCTTGTCTGGCAACAGTCTGCAGTGATCATCATGTAAATAAGGCCATCAAACTTCTGAAAACTGTAAGATGTTATGAATGCTAGTGAATGGCATCATGTATTTTCTTATGGATTTTATATTAGTGTATTTTAGCACGTGTGATGGAAACTCATTCTTAACCTGTACTTCCTTATAATGAAAATTAACAACAGAGAATGCACAAGCATGCAACTTATAAGAATTTGTTTCGCACAAATTTTTTATTTGCTAAAATATGATATTTTGAAACATTAACTTTTTTTTATTTGAAAATAAAATACTTTTCAAAGAATTTTTTTTATAACAAAAATTGTTTATTTCAATAATTTTTTTCAGTTCTACAGACAAAAACTTGAGAAAATCAATGAGACACTCGTTGAGTTAGAAGCCACCAGCAATGAGCTGGCACCAAGAAATGTCAAATTATTAAATTTCATTAAAAGCAAATTGAATTATTTGAAGAACTTGCATGAGAAGTGTTGTATTGATGTATCAACGAGGTGAAACTTTCATTATTCAAATTACTGATTTTTTTTCTTTTTATTATTTGACAATAATTTTGATTTTTTTAAACAATTTTTAATAAAATTAAAATTATCTTTTTCTTCAGATTGAGCAAATTAGAAAGTGTCCAGCAAATTATGCTTCATTTCCATAGAAGTTTAGAAAAATTTCAGAGCTGGTTTTCTTGCATAGAATCTCAGCTTTCCTCTCCGATCAAATTGATGCGTTTTAATGTTGAAGAAATTATGAATGGCATTCGTGTTTTGCAGGTTGTTTTTCATTTACAATAAATACTATAATAATATTCTGTTTTGTAGAACTCGGAATTTTTATAATAATAATAATATTTAAATACAGTAATAATTAATAATATTGTTTGATTTTTGCAAATTTTAAATCCTTTGAGATTATAATGACATTGTATTCTTAGAAAAGACTTCTGAACCATTTTTTGTTCTAACCTGTGCTTTCTCACTTTGTGGGGGCCAGTTCACAGCACAACCGGGCCAGCCGTTTAAAGACACCTTTCACAGACTTTCAGGCAAATGCCTTACCGCTATACCACCAGTGCCCTAAATTATTATTGTTAATTTTAATTAAAAACTATAAAAAATGAATAAAATAATAATAATAATATTTCCTATTAGCAAGCAATTATAACGAGTCAGTTTATGGTACATGTTTAGGTTTTAAATACAAACTTGATGGCTTAAATTGATTTGAGTAATATATTTAATTTTCTATAATTGAGTTTGTTTGTATGTTCTATTAGAATTTTCAAGTGGAGATGCAATCAAAGAATGCAGGAGTTTCATCCTTGATAGGTTTGTGTGAAGTTCTACACGAAGACGTTGATGCATGTTCATCAGCTGTTGAGCAACAAAACATTCAACATGTTAAAGTTCTTCTTGAAACAAAGTGGCAACAAGTTGTGAAATCTCTGCTCAACCAAAATATCTGGTTAGATTTTTAATTATATTTATTATTATTTACGATAGATTGTTATTATGATGCCTGATTAGATAAATCGGCTGTTGATAAACACAAATATGGTTCAAATAAATTTTGTAGGATCGAAAATGTTTCAAAACAGTGGAAGAAATATTTTGTTGATTGTGAAAATGTCAACAATTTTGTTGGTGAGATTGATGAAGAAGTGAGGAAAATCGAAAGTTTCAGAAACATTGAAGTTCTTGATTTTTCGCAACTCAACGATGTTTCTGATGAGTACATGGTTGGGATTTGTTTGTTTGTCTACACTTGTTCATATAAGGATAACTTAGTTCATTTATTTAAATTAAAGATGATAAATTCTTTTTAAATATGATGGAGATTTTTTTTCCATAATTTTATCAGAAACTGATTTCACGGCTGGAGAGCAAGTGTTACATGAGAGACAATCTTCAGGAGGATTTTAAACAGATGGCTCTCTCTCTTCAGGTTGATAGATCAGAAGAAATGCATAAAATGCTGAATGAAGTGTGGAATAAATGGCAGGACGTTGAACACATTGTCAGACTCAATTTCAGAAGGTGAAAGATTTTTTTTACACTGCTGATGTAAAAGAGTTTATTTATTTTATATAAATTTGATTTATTTGAAGAATGAACATTTAAAATTTCACATGCAAATTTTTTTCATATCAGACTCGACCATCGCCTGAGAATTTCCCGAATGTTCAAAGGAAGCGTCGAATCATTAAACAATTGGCTGAGGAGCACATCGTCATCACTGGCCTGCATCGAATGCGATGTTGAAACAAATTCAAAAACAAATTTTGAAGAACATCTTTATACAATCAAAGTTGTTTGAATCTTTTGTAGAAATTTTGTGTGATTCAGTTTTAGAGATTTCTATTAAATTTTTTAAATAATGTAGATGAATTAAGATATTCAATGTTATGCATATGATTTATTGTTTCAACATTCAATCAAATTTATTTTTGTTTTTTTTACAGGAAATGAAAAAAGAAATGAAAAGAAGAATAAAAGAGTTAAAAAATCAATCACGGAATTTGAATGTGGCGATAAATAAGAAAGATTGTGTGCCTCTACTGCCGTGCGTTGAAAAGTTCTTGTTGAAGAAAGACGAACTCAAATCAAACATGAAAACGTTACAAAGAAAACTGTGTGAACAACTTTATCAAGTAGGTAGTTTCAAATTTACTAAATTTCATTTACTGATTTTAGTGGTTGTGTGAACATTTTAAAAATATTTGTTTTTTTAATAATTAAATAATTCTATTCTTTCATATTTTAAAAATTGATTCGCCAGCTCAATACGATCACAGACAATCGCATCGATTCTGATGATAATGATTCAGATTTTGATGAAATTGATCTCCCGAACACAGTTTCTTTTCATACTAACAAGTACTAATAATAATAATTCGTTGAAAAAAAACTTTAATTTTAATAAATAAGCATTAAATATTGAAAATCTGATGATTCAATGTCACTTTACTATTTTTTATAACAAATTTTTTTATTTCTTCATAATCAATAACATCTTAAAATCTTTTTTGTTAACAATTGCTAATATTTTCACATGTCTACTAACATTTTTTAACACCTTAGTTACATTTCATGTTATTACTGTTTGACTGATTTGATTTGATATTATACTATCCATATATTACTTATGGGTAGTTTATAAATAATGTAAACAAAACAAGACCGAAAATGTTTAAGATTTAATTTTCTTAATCTATTTATTGAAGTGCTAAAACAAATTTCAGCCACGAACTAAGCAAGGAGACACAACTGCAGAGAATTCCAGCACATTCCACTCCTACTACAAATATTGAAGCAATGAACGCCTTGTACGGGGTTGCTCGCATCCAGGTCCTCTCACTTCTTTTAATCACCATCTCTTCTCTCTTTCCTGTTTCCGATTTATTCAATCAACAATCCAACTGTCTTTCTGAATTTCTTGATGCCGTTTTATTAAGCCAAGCACGTATTTAAGCCGGTGCTTGTGCAAGGCTGTGCATGAGTAGTGCCATTAATTATTGTGTGCACAGTGAGGTGCTTTTTCAAATGATATTAAAATTCCTCATCGTGTTTTGTTTTGTTTGTTGTGTAAAAAATTTGATTTTTTTTAAAAAAAAGCAACCTTTTAACATTCAAATAATGTAGACTTTCAAATTAGAATAATGTAGACTTTTATGAATTTAAATATTATAGACTTTTTTTAATTGAAATAATGTAGACTTTTTCAATTTTAAATAATGTACATTTTTTTAAATAGTTGAAATTTTCTTGTGAATTTACACAATTTAGACTTATTGGCTAACTTGGACATGAAAGATTGAAATTAATTTTATTTTTTTGTTTTAAGTTGGTTTTTTTTAGATCTTTTTGTCGCTGAAACATCTGATTTAAATTGTATTCTTGTGATGATGACGATGATGATGATAAGATAATGATGCTGTATTGAAATTAAAACCAAATTTGATGAGATTACTGACTCTTTAATGTAACACAGATGACTAAATGGCAAAAAAGCAAAAAATAAGCTTTAAAATAGATGCAGTTATAAAAATAATATGAATATGTAGACAAGTCAAACACTGGTTGTGTCGTTCTTTTTATTTTGATCTTCACGTCTTAGCACTTGAGTTGGAATTATACAGTAAATCTGTGCAACAAATAAATACTATGGATTACGTACATATTTTAAAATGTAAAAATTAATAGTTTTGAATATATATATATCAATATACATAATTTTCTATGTCTGTATGTATGTATGTATGTATGTATGTATGTATGCACTAGCGGATCCAGGGAGGGGCGGAGGACCATGCCCTTCCCCCGTGATTTTCAAAATTTACTTTTTTGAAATACTAAAAAAATTTTGACTAATTTTAGGTAAATTACAAAATTTTTAGTATATGGCAGTTGTTTTCCACTGTGGTTTGGCCCTTCCAGCCGTTTTTGGCCCCTCCCGCCATTTGTTTGGCCCCCAGCCAAAGAAGTATAGATCCGCCACTGTATATATGTATGTATGTAGTTGTATGTATGTATGTATGTACGTATGTATGTATGTATGTATGTATGTATGTATGTATGTATGTATGTATGTATGTATGTATGTATGTATGTATGTATGTATGTATGTATGTATTAATGTATGTACGTATGTACGTATGTATGTTAGCAATTTTACATAACGCGGTGGCCGCGGTGGTCAGCAATCAGCAGTTGCTAAAATTAGTGCGAGCAGGCGTGTAATAAAAGTTCTTACGCAATTGTACACGGTCAAAAGAGATTGCGCTAAATGAAATTAAAAACAAGTAAATGAAAAAACGAGTTTTTTAACACAAACATTAATTTCAAATACACTCGATTTAGAAATACGAAAGATGTTCAAATGAAGTTGTTTTTTTGTTTTTTTTAATAGAATCATGTATTGTCATCCAATATAAACCTATGCTGAAAGTTTCAGCTTTCTAGCTAGTCAAAAAGCTGGTTAAATTTTACTTGCAAAATTTGCCTACAGAGAAAGCCACGCACATACACACACAGAGAGATTGTAACCTAAATACAAGTTTGTAAAAATCCGTTATTTTTGACGGGCTATCTCTAGTATATATATATATATATATATATATATATATATATATATATATATATATATATATATATATATATATATATATATATATATATATATATATATATATATATATATATATATATATATATATATATATATATATATATATATATATATATATATATATATATATATATATATATAGTACATTTATGGGTGTAACAGTAATGGCCGAAAGCCTATGAATTTGTTTGACATAAAAAGTTTTAATTCTAAAATTAGCTTAGCTCCAAAAGAGACTCGTGACTCCAATTGACTGCAGATTCTTTACAATTGCAATAGAAGTAATAGAACGCCGTCTGTTGTTGATTTTTTATATTGTTATGTGGCGTCAAAGTTTGATTTCATTGCCCACGATATTTAACAAGAGATGAGTCAGTTATTTAATAATTGTAAATCATTAGTAATAGGTACATGTTCTGCGTTTATAACAATAAAACTATCTGAGTGTATAGTCGTTGAGATGAAGATCATGGTTATGTTAGCAAACTACAGGAAAGACATGCCTACCATGTTTATTTGTTTATGTTTAAAAATAGAATATAAACAAGTAAAGAAAAAAACGAGTTTTTTAACACAAACTTTGATTTCAAATAAACTCGATGTGTGTCTGTGTGTATGTATACAAAAGATGTTCAAAATACGTCCAATATAAAGATATGCTAATAGTTTCAGCTTCCTAGCTAGTCAAAAAGCTGGTTAAATTTTACTTGCAAGATTTGCGTACAGAGAAAGCCACACACACACACACACACACACACACACACACACACACACACACACACACACACACACACACACACACACACACACACACACACACACACACACACACAGATTGTAACCTAAATAAAAGTTTGTAATAAAAAACCGGTGAATAGTAAGCAGAAGATGTTTGTAGTTACTATGACGATGAAAGTTTTTGTCGTTATGAATATGTTTCTTTAATTTATTTAAAAAAAATTTTGTTTTTTTTGTAATTATTATTTCTGTTTAATTAAATTATAAATTTTTTGAAGTGGGCAAATTTTATAGTAATTTTCCGAACTTAAAAGCGTCTGCGGACATCTCAAGGACATCCGGACAAGTGAAAGTTAATAAAAGCATGTAATAACTAACCCGGATCTCTTAATAGATCGAAGTTAGTTGATAAACTATAACTTACGTTAAGATATAAATTATAAGTTCATCGCTTTCATGTCCAGCAAATTAAAAACCACTGACCAAATCGGTGTCGTGGATGTACGTTGAACCTGGTGGATTCGTCAAGACAAATCTTTCATTTTCATCAGGTTCTCGTGACCTATCAATAGACCTCTTGCTGTATTTTCTGGGCTTCTTGGTCGATTCTCCCTCAGAGTAAATCCTGAACAGCCTGTACAAGCCAAGACATAAAATGCCGTTCCCTGACAGAGAGTTCATAAAGATGTCTCCGTATGTTGAGTGCAGGTTGTACTTAAGTCTCTTCCATTAAAAACAAAAATAAAAAATATTAATTGTTTTTATTTTTATTTTTCAAGACTTTAACTGCATTTAACTATTTTTGTTTTGTTTTATGCCTTCAAACGACAAGCGATTGTAATGCAACCATGTTTTTCAAGTAAGGGGCACAATATTTAGTGAATTTATAATAATAATTATAATTTTTAACATATGTTTATAAAAACCAAAAAATCCAACTTTGTTTTTTAAAAGAAGTTTATCTTTAATGCTGAGAAGACGAATTTCATTACGGGAATAAAACTGTGTTTCATCAACATTCATTAATGCTTCTATCAATCGATACGCACCAGGATTGCAATAAATCTAAAATTATTTGAAGCAAATTGTTTAATTATTCAAATGCATTTTATGCTTTTAGCTGTTAAAAGCAAGAAGAAATAAACTTGAAGAAAAAAAAAACAACTAAAAAATCAACCATGCTTATGAAAGCATCCAGCACGCTGGTTCCAAAAACGTGACCTGAAGCAAAGGACTTAGCGAGGTACAAAACTGATTTTCTGTCGGCGTCGTAGTCAATGAATTTTGCATTCGCGTCATGAACTGAATTAACAATTTACAGTGTTTTATGGTCATTATTGGCCGTTTACTGGTATAATTATATGTTTTATTTAATGAACAGAAATGTCTCACCGATTTCAGTTAATATCATCGGCTCTTTTGCTGGTGGTGATTAAAGTTTTAGAAATGATTTTTTTTTAGGAATATATATTAGTGGAGGTTAATTGAATAAAAACTTGTTAAAATTAATAGGTTGAAAAAGCTAATAATAATGAGCTTACATATTTCTTATTGAACATAAAAAATCACACTGAGTAATCAGAAATTTTTCAGACAATTTTTCACACACACAAACATACACAAATAAATATATGGATGACAATTGCCATAAAGTTATATTATTTGTTGTAAAAGTTGCTATAAAAATATTTTTATGACTATATTAGTATATGTATAATATTATATTACTTCTAGTAGTAGTAATAGTAGTAGTAGTAGTAGTAGTAGTAGTAGTAGTAGTAGTAGTAGTAGTAGTAGTAGTAGTAGTGGTAGTGGTAGTGGTAGTGGTAGTGGTAGTGGTAGTGGTAGCGGTAGCGGTAGCGGTAGCGGTAGCGGTAGCGGTAGCGGTAGCGGTAGCGGTAGCGGTAGCGGTAGCGGTAGCGGTAGCGGCAGCAGCAGCAGCAGCAGCAGCAGCAGCAGCAGCAGCAGCAGCAGTAGCAGTAGCAGTAGCAGTAGCAGTAGCAGTAGCAGTAGCAGTAGCAGTAGCAGTAGTAGTAGTAGTAGTAGTAGTAGTAGTAGTAGTAGTAGTAGTAGTAGTAGTAGTAGTAGAACATTTATAGGGCGCAGTCTTGTGTTGTGAAACCTCGGAGGTGCCATTCTATTTCTATCGATATTATTATAATTACTTAAATATTGCAATTAGATACCTAAACATAATTTCACACAATCGCACCAGTTTATTTAATGTTTTAATTTGTTGCTATCGTTGCTATTTTCTATTAAAACATTAAAAGTCGTTTATTAACCAAGAATTTCTGTGTTGGCTTGCTCAGAAATCAATATACAGAGCAAATTATTGTTTGTTTTAAACAATAACCATAGTTACGCACGATATTACCCCAATAATAAGGTCACACACACTTAGACACACACACAAACAAACACACACACACATATGGACTAACCACCTAAATCTCCATTAAATGAAATATCAGCTATTGTATGTTTTATGTAAAGAGTCGTTAAGATTGAGTGAGTATCAACATTCTGATCTGTATCCTCCACTTCCTCTTGAACTCCAGACAGTACAACACAAACTTTGCACTTCTCAATGGCTATCTCTTCCAGATCTTTTTTCATGAGAGCAGAACCCTGTGATAAATGACATAAACGTTTAGTTGGTTTTTTTTATCAAAATAAGCGATATAGAATTTAACAATTATATCTATACTTTCTTGAAGAACACGTGTTCGGACTTGCAAAATGCCTCCCAATGTGAATCAGAATCTTCAGTTAACGAAACTATGGTGCCATTTTTTTCACGGTTTGTCACTTTTAAAATTTTTATAAAATTCTTCAATTCTGAAAAATTAGGAACTTTTCCAGCGCAGACGACAATGTGGTCGTTCAGCTTGTTTCCGTAATTCTAAAAAAAAAATAAAGTGTCTTTTTCAATTGATTTTAGCTGAACAGTCATGCAGCAACTAAACTACCTGCAAGTCACTGCTTGAAACGTTTGACCCCAGACTCATTGAATCTTGTGAAATAGCGCCAACGTTTTTGTTGTAACCGCTGTTTTCTGAATTTCTTGGGAGTGTTAATGTTTGTTAAAATAATTAAATTTTATTGAGTAGAAAAATAGCAAATAAACAATGAATTGAAAAAAAATACTTTGAAATGAGTTCAGCGCTGCTGCCAGATAATTGTAAACTTTCTTGACCTGACAAAAATAAATTAAAATACAATATTATTTATTTAATTACTTAATAAAATTAAATATAAAATTTTAAAACATTATTGTTGATATAACCGGGACATTTGCACTTCTTAATGCGTTTCACATCGGTGACATCGCTGTGACAAAACTGACAAAAATGTTGAACTCTTTGAACTTCGGTCTCATCCTGGCAGATGAACAGGCCGAACGAATTTGATTGGATGATGAAATCGATGCACGACGGATTGACGAATACTTCTCCACTTTCTTCTTTTGTTATTCCGATCAACATCAAGTTTAATCGGTGGAAGCAAATTCTGATTGTAAATAAAGCTTGTATATCAATTTTGACAGGTTATATTTAATAACTATTCAACACATTTTGTTGATTAAATTTTAATAAAGCAAATTTAAAATGTCACACCGTTGTAACAGTCAGTTTTTGCTCAATTATTTTTTATATAATTTTAATTATTTTTTCTTGTTTTCTTCAATGACTGAAATCTAAAAAAAAAGATAAAATTCACTTTGCAATTTCTTCAAACGTTTTTCCTGTCAGACTCGCTGAAAAATGACTTTTGTAAATCTCCATTGAGGCTCCAATGCAATAATGGTGGAGCCACGTTTTTTCTTTCCCTCGAGAGGTCTGAATGAACAATTTAATAGATTTTATAGAAGATTGAAACATAGTGACAGCAATTTAAGTTTACTACTAACGGGAAATGACAGCGTAAATACTAGATTGGCTAGAAGAGTCGAAAACCCTGGTATCAGACTTCCTGCTGCCATGAGTCCCAGTTTAACTTGCGACATGCAAACTGTTTGGTCCACGTGCTGGTTCCACCACGGAAGATTTTCAAAGTATTTCTTCAATGAGTTTTTGAATCAAAGTTATTTAAAAGGGCGTATTTTGTGAGATGTTTTTTTTTGTGAAATATCAAAGCTGATCCCAACCCCGGCATTAACTTGTTTTCAAAACTTTTTGTAATTTTTTTATAAACTTTGTTTTAAACAATTTGTAGATCTTAAAATTTTGGTTTTAAGTACCAACTTTATTCTGCGATTTAAGAAGCTGTAAAATGACTCTTGTGGTTGGGGAGAATTGTTTAATTGAAATGACATTCATAATGTTCCTTGCATCGTCACTGTCAGGCTTTGTCGACTTCTGGTTGGCCACTATGATACAAGCGTCTGCTTCACATATCTAAAAATAATTTTAAATTTTGTTATATACTTTTAAATTAAAAAGAAAAAACCTTATATTAAAAAACCTCTGCTCTTTGCAAATCGTCAACATCAAGTGGAGATCCTTTGATGAACACAACTCTTGTGAAATACCCTTTCACCAGGGCTTCTATGTCTAAGGTCAGAGGTTTGCTGGAATTTCAAACAAATAAATTGTGGAAGTAGCAAGAAACAGTAAAAAGCAACTTTTATTTTTATAGCGCTGCCCATATTTCAATTATATTAATTATTTATTCATTCATTTGCAAGTATTTTTTTGAAACTGCCAAGTTTTGAAGCAGCATTCTCAAACTTTCATTTTTTTTAATGAAAATTGAAACATTTACGATCAAACGTGTTTTGGTTTTCTCAGAATTTCACAGACGTTTATCTATTTCGGTTTTTAATAAAATCCTTCTATGTCAAATATTAGCAAATGATTGAAAACAATTCTAAAATCGACTTCAAAAACCATCAAAATTAAACAAACATGTTTAAAAATTATAACAAAAATATATAAACTTTAAAAAGTGACAAAAAACGTTTTACGTGCAGTTTGGAGATAATTTTCACATGTTTGTAAAGATATATTTACATATGCTTTTATTAACTTTCACTTGTCCGGATGTCTATGGGATGTCCGCGGACGTTTTGAAATTTGGAAGATCATTATAAAGTTCACCTACTTCAAAAAAATTATAGTTCAACTAAACAAAAGGAAAATTTTAAAAAAATATTTAAAAAAATATTGATAAAGACGCCAAAAACTTTCATTGACATAGTAATTTTGAACATCTTTTGTTTACTATTCACCGCGTGATATTTTTACGATTCGATGTCGCTATGAAATTTTTTAGTTATTTTTAAAGCATGTTTTTAATTTTCAAATTATTTACATGCTTTTATAAACTTTCACTTGTCTGGATGTCCGACAGAGGCGTGGATTCAGCAAAATGTTGAGGGGGGCGAAGATTTTTTTAACTTAAACCCAGAGAATCTTCAAACAAAAATGACCATCCCAATATACATTTGTATGTTGTATTTTCATGTAAATCAGCGTATTAGTTTAAAAAAACAGTTCAAAAAAGTTAACTTTGATTTAATATTGAATGCAGACAAAAAGAGTTTAAATTATGAATGTAACAAAGGGTATCGATGTTCTTTCATTTTTACAAAATTGTCCACTGAGTCATCAATATAAAATAGACTAAGGGTACTAAAAGATTGAAAAATACTAGCAGAGATTTAAGTAACTGGATATTAATCAGCAAGTATGATAAATACTGTTTTCATCAAATAATCTAAATTCTCAATCGTGTGTGAGCTAATAAAAATAATTTAAAATGAATTATAAAAATCTTGGTGAGAGAGCTAAAGCAACCGGATAGGATAAAAATATGTTAATTGTTCCTCAAGCTAGAACAGATACAAGGTTCTAAATTTCATACGAGTTTGATCGGATGGACCGAAAGCAAGCAATCAATCGATTAAATTTCTATAGCGCTATTTCCTTGGCGTTCAATAGCGCTCGGACACGAACTTATTAAACAGATATGTTTTAAGCCCCGACGGAAAACAGTGAGAGAAATAGATTTAGTAATAGAAGTAGGAAGAGAGTTCCAGAGAAAGGGACCAGAGTAGGAAAAAGAACGTTCAGCAAAAGAATGCTTAACATAAAAAAAGAGTGGAGAGCAATTTTCAATTGTAAACATTAGTAAGCAAATTTTAAAAATCACCCTATATCTAAGAGGAAGCCAGAGAAGAAGAAAAAGATATGGAGAAATATGAAAAAAGTAAGAGGCGCGAGAAACTAAGCACTAAAAGATAGAAAAATATTAGCTGTAGATTATAAGTAATCTAATTCAAAAAGTATGATAAATACTGTTTTTTATCAACTAATCTAAATACTCGTTCATGGGTTAGCTAGAAAAGATATTTTTTCTATTTAGTGGAAAAATTTTGAGGGGGGCCATGGCCCCCCTCAGCCCCCCCCCCCCCCAATCCACGCCTCTGATGTCCGAGGACGTTTAGAAGCTTAAGAGATTATTATAAAAATAACAAACTTCAAAAAAATTAATGTTTAATTTAACAACAATAACTATAAAAAATTTAAAAAACAAAAACTATTAACAAATAAATTAAAGCCTATGATAACGAAGACAAAAATTTGTATCGTCATAGTAACTACAAGCATCTTTTGCTTATACTTATTAACCGGGGTAATATTTTTACGATACGATATCACAATGATTTTTTTTTCAGTTTTCTTAAAATCATGTTTTTAATTTTTTAAATTAACTTTCAATTGTTTATCTTTATCAGACAGTGACAGTTAAAAAATGTTAACAAAGCAAAACTTTTCAACAGCGCATTTGCAGCTGTGTTCCACATAAGGGCGTGTTTGAGTTTGATATAAGTTTATCGGTAGATTTATTAGATTAATATTTGATTTATTACTGAATTAATCACATTATTAATGAACGCACTCGTCTAGAATTACAACTTTTGTTGTCTTCGTCTCTCGTCGATCTTCATGCAGGAAATCTCTGAGGAAGTTGTAGAGACAGTGGTATGACAGGTTCCCACAGACGACGATATGCCTGTGATAAAAGCCCCATTCATATCAGCATTACAAGTAGATAGCGAAGCCATGTGCTGTTATTGACACTTCAAACTTTAAAGTAGTATTAATGACCAACTTATCAAACGATAAAAAAATATTAAGCAAAATCGTATGTTCACTGTGAACGATAAGTTGTACATTTATTAATACAAAATTTCACCTGCTTCCGGCTTCAACCTGAAAGCCGTTCTTGAATCTGCGCTTTCTATGTCCAACAAGTTCAGCAACTTCCGGTACAAAACTGGCAATGGACGCCTACAAAATGTAATAGGTTTTTATTCAGTGGAATTTGGTATTTCGTAAAAACGAGCCCCCGACTTTCGCTATTTATAACTTCACTTTATTTTCTGACAGACTGGTTTTTACAACCCTGGTGTACCTACGATTACCCCAAACAACAACAAACTCTAATTTAAAACCTATTTTTTTAATATTTCTAGTGCAGCGTCAAGTGCTGGTTTCTTATAATTCTGTGAAATTTTTATTAAAACCACATAGATATCAGAATTATGCATGTTAATATTTGTTAAACAAATTCAAAATCTGAATGCATTATTTTGATGAATAACCATTTATTTGTCGTGAAATTTGTGTCTTCACTTAAAAAAATGGTAAACATCTAATAGCTTTTACTCTGATCCAGAGTAAAAGTTGTCTGTTGATTATAGAGCAGTTTTCGTGCAGAGAAAATCGTTCCGATTAGACTAAATGCACCTAAGTTGTACTTATTGAAATGCCGTATATTTTCCCAGTCATTAATAACGTTGATAAAGATGGCAATGCAATCGTTGAAGCAGCTTGATATCCACGTGTAGAATTGAGTCAATGAGTCTGAAGTCCGCTTGTAAGTGCCTCCGACAGGTGCTACAAGCGATTTGATCCATTGTGAAGAAAGCACGCCTACAAAGCACTTCTTTTACGAGGACCACTCGGCAAAGACACGTGAAAAAAAGCAATAGGTACTACAACTTATGTTAAAACCATTTTAATCATTTGGTCAGCAACTACAACTGCAAACGATTTACATTCCTGATTCCTGGTACCTTGGAGACGATTAGCACATTTTTTCTCGTAGCACGCCAGAACGGATTTGTTCGTTTTAAGCGCTTCAGACTCAATTTATAAATATATTATTATTATTATCAGGGGCGGATACAGGGGGTTGTCCGGGAGTCCGAACCTCTTTTTTTCTTTGTGAAAAATTCAAATTATTTAACACTTTACAGACAGTTACATGATCCAAAAACCTAGGCGTAGTTATTTGCCTAGCGTACAGAGTAAAAGTTGTCTGTTTATCTTGAAATTTATTCTGTTTTACCTGTCTGTATTGATTTGAAATCACCCCATTTAAAGAGAATTTAGGTCTTAGACAAAGTTATGCTATGTTAATTGTTTATGACATTGTTATTTAAATTGTACAGAGTGAATAAATACAGATCTTAAACAAGGATATCTTGATATAACAACTGGATCCACAGCCTACTTTAGTAGGCCTAGATAATTAAACCAAATTAATTCACAGTTACATCAAGATTTTTATTATTATGATACAATTACTGACCATTTTGTAGTTTGTTACATCAATTCATTCATATCCATAATATTATAAGCAATAAAACAGTAGGCCTACTAAAGTAGGTAGTGGATCCAGTAGTCATATCAAAATATCCTAGTCTTAGGTTTACTGATATCCGCTCCTGTTATTATTATATTGGTTGGGTTATACATAATTAATTTTTCACTTAAATGTCTAACTTTGTCAAACGGTATTTTTGTATTGAGAAGATACTTTTAATAAAACTCAAATCAATTAACATGACCATGGACTTCTTAATAAAACATTCATATTAAGAAGACCAGGTCATGATTCAGTCGTAATTAAAGGGTTTCAGGTATTACGAAATATATTTTCGAGTTTTTCAACGATCTATTAACCCGGTTTAAGAAATAAAAGCATTCAGTGAAATGACGAACCGTTTTTATAACGTAAAATAACTAAGTACTTACCAAGGCTGCCAAAATGAAAAAAGAGATGAAGATTCTTCCACAAACAGTTTTGGCAGTGACGTCACCGTAGCCGACTGTTGACATTGTGACGACAATTAAATATAAACATTCCCAGTAGCTGAGTCTTTGTGCGTTTTCAAAGTTATTGAATACATCCCCTGATAATTCTAGCTGTACGTATGGAATATTTATAAAGAAAAATTATTCGAACCGTGTTGAAAAATTTATATTTTGTAATGACTAACTAGATGGATAAATCCTGCTGCGGCCAGCATTGTTGAAGTCAAGATTGCAACGAGTTGAGAGAATCGAATCGTTGGAGAAGCTTTAAGTATTTTCAAGTACTGGAACATGTCTGGGATGCTCAGGATTCTGAAAGCTCTCATGAATCTCAAACCTGTTACACGAAAATAGAATCAATCAAATACAATTTTATAAGATCATCTGATGTTACAATATTGTTCTGTTACCCACAGAACAAAAACACAGAGGGTCAAAAATTGGGCCTAAAACGAGCCCATTATTTTAAACCCAAGCTTTCAAGCTGTGAAAACAAACATGCGTGCCTCCAGTAATCTTGCTAGCAAAACGCTTGTATGAAAAGTTAATTATAATACTTATTATTTTCAGTGTTGTGACAATAGTTACTAGATTAAAACATGAAATTTCAGTTCTGCAGTTATTGAAGAAAAGACACACAATTTGCGCTTAATATATTTTAGATATAAAAATGTCCTATGTTCTGGACTAAAACCGGAGTTCGGAACTACCCGAATTTTTTCTTACCTAAAACCGAAATGGTCAAAGTCGTGAACTCAAAAAAAATAACCCCGGTACCCCCCTATTTTTCATTGCATTATAAAAATGTAAAATGCATTTATATATGGGTCAAAAGAGAGAAGTGAAGATGATAATAGTTATATTTTTATACAAAATACAGAATAATTTACTACAATGTACGTAAAATTGCACGTAAGATAGATTAAAGTAGCTGTAATCTCATTGAAAAATGAAAGAGTTGTCAACCAAGTAGAAGAGCTGAAACTTGAGATTTAGTTGTTTTTTTTTAGTATAAAGTAGCAAAACTAACTTTTAAGAGACATGATAAAACTAAAAATTGACAGCATTCAAGCGATTAATAACAGAGCAAAACTGCATGT
Organism: Erpobdella octoculata; assembly: GCA_963978895.1. NCBI lineage: Eukaryota > Metazoa > Annelida > Clitellata > Hirudinida > Erpobdellidae > Erpobdella > Erpobdella octoculata. Next base: position 11,229,205 of record OZ022241.1, on the reverse strand, counting down.
ATCATAATCTTAAGCCACGATAAAGGTTCAACTCCACTTAAGAATTACCATCTTGATCGTGATATGTTTGAATATATTTATTTGATTAGAAATTTATTTTGTTATATTAAATTAATTTGAATTAGGTTGTTAGTTGTTATCTTTTTATTTCAAAATGAAACAACACTTTGCTTAGATTATGGCTGTCATCAATCAATCAATTTTAGACGAGGAGTTCAGGAGCAAAATAAAGGTTTTCAATCCATGGCGGAAAGAAATGAAAGACGAAGACGTAGTAAGAGAAAGTGGAAGAAAATTCCAGAGAAAGGAACCAGAATAAAAAAGCGTTTAGCAAAAGAGTGCTTTACAGAGAAGGTGAAAGAGCGATTAACAGTAGAAGATCTTAAACCTAACTTATGTGTGGGAAGGGTTATAATAAATCTTTTATATATAACAAAGAGATGCAATTTTAAACATAAAAACATATTTTGAAAGTCACTCTATGTCTATGAGGTAGGTAGCTAGTGCAGAAGAATAATAGATTAACAGAACAAAACTGCATGTATCATAATCTTAAGCCACGATAAAGGATCAACGTAAAAAAGTCCCCGGACAGGATGTCCCGTTAAAAATTTCCCCGTTCAAAATGTTGCCGGTCAAAATAAATAGCTCAAGATGTTTCGTTCAAAAATATCTTTCCAAAACAGATAAAATATATTAATAGGCAATTAATTAAATTTACCATGTACAAAATTCAAGGCTAATTACATAAATACGTCCGCAGTAAAACTCAGCAGAAGTGAGTAATTGTGGCCGTTTCGTTTAAAGAGCACTTGAGTCGGTTATGAAGTTTAAGAAGAGAGAGAATACTTGTATTGTATTATGAAAAAGAGAATTAATAGTATTGTATTATTGCTGAGTCATAGTTTAACTGAAGATAGAATGAAGTTGAAAATGAGAGTAATTGTTTTTAAATGAGAGTAAAACAAAATTAAAAATTAGACTCGAAAAAATCATTGCAATGAAATTGAATCTTCATATAAATACTCTAAAATTAAAAGATAATCTACAAATGATGTCAAAATTGACATATTATTTTGAAAGTGTTCAAGTCAGTAGATAATTTGAGATGCTAGTAAATCAACCAAAGTTTATTTTTAGTTACTAATCTTTAGTAGCTTAGTAGTTTAAACAAACAGCGGCGGACCACCAAAGTTGCTTGCACGTTTTTTCTCTATTTAAAGAAGAAACACTTGATCAGTTTGCTTGTGTTTCCTTCTAAAACTTTTCTTCTTCAACTACGGCTTAGTTATCTCTTTAAAAACCGAATCTTTGTTTATTTTTCTAAGAACATGTTTTTAGTAGTTTTTAAAGAGAGGTGGTCTTGTTAATTAACCAATTAATTTTAAATTATTAAACTCAGTTGTTTTGCTATTTCTAATTCATTTAATATTTGAAATTATATTTTTGTTTTGGTTGAACTATTTTCGTCAGCCGCTTTTTTTCAAATCGATTTTCTACGTTTATGCAAGCTGAAGTCAAGTTTTAATTTGATTGTGTTAAAAAATTGAAATTAAGAATGAGTGGTGCTGGTGCTGAGAATTAGTATGGTGATCATGATGATGATGATGCTTATTATGATGATTATATGATGGTGATGGATATGATGATGCTGATGATGATGGTGGTGGTGGTGGTGTGGTGATAGTGGTATGGTGATGATGATCGTGGCAGTCGTGGTGACGACGACGACGACGACGACGATGTCGACGACAGTGACGATGATGATGACGATTATAGTAATGATACCAATTTTATTTACAATTGTAAAAGTTTGAAAGGTTTTATCTCACCTAACCACTGACGGCTTAATATGACGGATATAAAAGATGGAGGTATGGTGCAATAATCAACCAAGCTGTTCAGCGAGAACCAGAATCGCAACTTGTCATCAGCTGCTAGAAACTTAATATAAAAAAAATTACTAGATTATAAAATCAGCTCCTATTGTATTTTATTACAAAAAAGATATAAATTGGATATTAAAAAATTAAATTAGGATTAACAAGTAAGCTGTAAATCGTAAAAAAGATGTTTTTTCACGAATCCCTTACATTTCGGAATTTTCCAGCCTTTCATTTATTGCAAATTAATTTTTAAAACGACAATTTTTTGAATTTATACATGTAAACACACATAGATAATTATTATTTTTGATTATTTTTTTTCAGAAACGTTTTGAAATTTAATAGAATACATTGTCGTGAGGAATGAGTCTATATTTCAAATTTCAGCTCGAATGAATGACGGAAAGTTAGTTAAATTTCTCTTTAAAGGTTTGCAAAACATTCAAACAAGCAAGCAATCAATCAAGCAAGTAAGCACGCAATCAAGACCCGCAGTAAAGTTAAAATAGAAGATTTAATTGGAAAGTTTTTTTTTTCAAATTGTAAACGACTAAAACTCACTCTGATAATGAACAAGAGCAGAAATAGAGCGTTAAAAGCAGAATCTAAATAGAAAACCGGCGCGTGAGTTTCCCATGCTGCTCCACAACTTTCAACAAGACGACCCATCCTGTAAAGAGAATCATCTATATTATAGTAGCCCACGTCACTCACTCACTTATGAAACTCACTCAGATGCTTCGACGAGATAAATGAGAAGTGATCCAATGCTCAGACAGCAAGATACTGACACCTGCAAAGTGTAATTAAACACACTTAGTGAACATTGTAAATCTAATGAACATCACAGATCTAATGAACATCACGAACCTAATGAACATCACGAACAAAGCTATAAATCTGTACTGAAATGGTTGATCCAAATAGTACCAGTTCAAATAAGCGGATTATTTTTATTGTATAATTGGAATAATTATGAAAATCCATCTATTTCAATGACATATTAATACTTTTTAATAAAGAGTGTGAAATAATAGAGTTCAATAAACGTAAGATTATCTTTTCCCAGTAGTCAGTAGCGTGTCTCATCATGCATCAGCACGCTAAAAAATGTTGCTCTAATTTTTGAATAATCCGAATCTTAATTGTACCTTGCCTAAGCTGGTACTTATTTTTACCCGGTCCTGGGAAAAGATAAAAACTGACATTCGAACAACGACAGCAGGATTCGAACCCAAGCAAGTCAGGTCGATTATCCATCCAGCCAATTTTCTGTGTTCTTAAATTAGAACATTACACATAATAAAACTCTTAACCCTATTCTATTCTGTATTTTTTATTACACTTAGTCGAGTGAATAACAAAAAGTTAAATTTAGTTTTTTTCATAATCTTCATCCTCATCCTCATCATCGTAAGAGTGATGCAATAAACGATACAAAAGAGTGATTAAATTCAAACCAGGATTCTGCCGATGGTTGTTCGCCCTGAGACGAGATATTGACATTTGCGCTTGATGTTGATGTAAGTAGGAGAAGTTACTGACGGAGTTTCCCTGAAGTGATCCAGGAAGTAATCAATGAGTCTCCACGTTAATATGGTGAGGATTCCTGGAAAAAAAGAACTCATAATTTTTTAAAATATGTTATTTTGTCTTATACTTTTGATTTTATCAATCTGCGATTTTTATGTTTACAAAAGTTTTTGTAAATAGTTTAGAGAAACACCCTCAGTGTGAGTAAAGCAACACATGATAAAAACATTACTTCAATCATGCCATCGCTATCTTGATTGACATATTCTGACGGAGAATCATTATCAGGAGTAATCTAGCGGATCACTGAATCTTAATTTTTTCAGGATTGTCTGCAACTTTTGAACAGTGTAATTTTTAAAAAATATGCAAAATTGAGTGATCCTGACAACTGCTCCATGAACCTGACTGTGCTCAAAATTGTTGGCATGTAGACTGAAGAAGAAGAAGCTCGTCTTTCTAAATATGTTCTTAACATATGAAAAACATACTATACTGTCTATATAGATAAAGATTTAATGATCAAGACAGTATAATCTCTAATAGAGCCTTGCACGGATCGAGTCATGTAACGACAACAAAATTTTTCTCCGTTTACTTAAATGTTTTGATGTTTCCTAATTAATTTATGTATGCTGAATCTTAATATGACATTGGTATTTTTAATGCATCAACCGTTTGATCATAAAATCAACAAATCAATTATACATATAATTAATAATAATCGTGTTAACATTTACTAGTTCAAAAATGTTATGTTATGATACAAAAAGTCATGTTACATCACGTTGCATACATGCATTACATAATGTAAAATTTTAATTGTCTTTCACAATCTCAAAAAACAAAAGTGAACAGTAGAATGTGAATTTCTGTTATGAAGTTTGTCGTCGTCGCGTATCAAACACCAGATGTAGTCACTTAGTCACCCACCATAGATGCAGCATCCCATCTGCAAGAATATCCTGATAGAAACGTTCTCCGTGCTCTTCGTGTGAATGCAGGTAATGCAGCTTCATATCATGGTTTTGAAATTGCAAATCGCGTCGAGAAAGGAGCACGTCCACCATTTTAGGACCTCTTCATACTTACTACTTCATACTTACTACTTCATTCCATTTCTGCTTATTTTGAAGCCGTTCATACTTAACTACTACTGAGATAGGCGAAAACAAAAAACTTCCGTTAGAGCGGATGTTTTGATGGAGATTGAAAACACCGACTCGCAATTAATTTGTTTACGTAAACCTGCTTCTAGTAGAATGTACAAAAAAGTAAATAAACAAGCGCAGATGGTCTGAGAGTCTAGGGAACGGATGTCGTCCCGGGGCGTCATTTGGAGGTTGCCCCACCAAGAATTTTCGAAAAAATTTTAAAACGAAAATTAAAGAGAAAGTTTTAGGATATTTGAGGAAAATGTAACTCCGACTACTCCCCACCCATTCATCAGATATTTTTGAGGCAAAAGTGCATAGAGTTTTAGAAAATCTCTATATTATGTAATAATTTGTAGAAAGAGCATATCATGTAAAAAAAATTATTTGCTAATCCGAGTTTTAATCTTTCTTAGTAATAATTTTTTCTACTTCAAATTTACGTTGTTTAGATATCAGGCGATCCTCCAAATAAAGGTTCTAGATCCGGGCATGATATGAACTCAACTAATGACTTAAATACCTATGATGTTCTAATAGACGGACACTAGAAAGTTTGACTATAGATTACTTTCACTAGTTTCCATTATATGAATAAACTATACTTTATCATTAAAATAAAACTTAAAAAAAATACAAAGCAGCCAAACCTCCAAAAAAACTAATCAATGTGGATGACAAAAAATACATCCAATATTTCTCAGAGTAACACGGAGCTGTACCGTTCCCAGGCATATTTGCGTTACAAATTTAAAACTGTTCAACTGAAAGTAATACCGATAAATCTGAGCACGATTGACACAACGAGAGGTCCAGCGACAATGTTTTATAAATATGAACTCCTACTTGTTAAAGATCTTCGTTGAATGTGGCAACAGCAGATTATATGTTACAGAGTTACAGCTTAACAATTGAAGGCCAAAACAACTCGAGTAGTTCATATAAGGTGTCCTCGAATTGAGCGGCCCTCGAGTTTATTATTAATGAGTTAATGTCTTTATTACCAATATCAGCACCACCATCATTATTCTCAGTACCACCACCATCCTTACCATCACCACTACCATCATTATCATTATCATCACCATTACCATAACGATCATTATCATCATCACCACTACCACCATTATCACCATCACCACTACCACCATTATCATCACCATCATTATCAACATCACCACTACCACCATTATCACCATCACCACTACCACCATTATCATCATCATAACCATCATCATCACCATTACCTCTACCATCATTATCATCATCACAACTACCATCATTATCATCACCACTACTATCATCATCATCATCACCACTACACCATTATCATCCTCGCCACCATCATTATTCTTTTGGCAAAAAAACTTTCATTACGCCCTAATAAGATTGTAATTACCGAAAAGAGAGATTGGTCGAGAAAGTCTCAAAGAAGGTCTACGAGAAGTTTTCACACATATCAAAATTACGAATACACACATACACAATAATACACATATTCATATTACGAACACACATTATTACATTATTACATTATTAGAATAGTAGTTAGGAACACACACATATTTATATTATGACCACACAGATATTATAACTATGAACACACATATATTCACATTATTAAGAAATAAATTCACATTGCGAACAAATACACACATCCAACGTATAACCTATGTGACGGGCACAAACACGCCAGACATACTTTGTTTTCTAAATCATTAAATATTAAAGACACATTCAACACATTCAACACCTCAAAAAACACATAAATTTAGCAAAAATCGTTTCTAACTGACAGAACGTATCACACCCACACACCGACCCACCTACATACAGAACCTCCCCCCCCCCCCCACAACAACAACAAGCATACAACACAGACTCACAATTCACGAACATCATACATTAATTCATCTCTTGCAAACAGATTTCCATAGTGGCTTCAAACAAGAAATGAAACAAACCGGGGTGTACAACTTCTTTGACTGGCATAGGCGATAACTTTCCTTGCGCGAATGATCCGTCATTTCATGTAATTTGTATTTAATAAGGTTCCAAAATACCAACATATACACATTTTTGTGGACTGCGAAACTTTTAATAAGTGCGTTTGCTTTTGTCCGTAAAGTAGCGACACAATGAAACTGGGGGTAACATTTGCGCCTCCTGCCCCCTGCCTCCTACGCCTATGTTCCCTGGGTAAAAAGCAAGTCTAAGCCTCTGATTTAATGGGCTTCTTGGCTCATTTCTCTAAAACTAATTTCAACCTTGTACCTACATTACGGTTAATCCAATTTTATGTCCAATTGTTTTACATGTCTTCGAGTCCCAACGAGATTGCTGCATTGAAAATTGTCCTAATGAGCTATAAAAATAAAAAGAAATCTCTAAATGTGCTGTTAAGCGCTAAACCCAAGAACGGCTGGACCAAATGCTAGGAAATTTTGACCCAACATAGAACTCATTAAGGAAAAGGTTTTTATCTATTATTTTAAAAATTTGGATCATTATTTCATTTTTTATAAGTAAAAACATTCCAGGCCAAAAGTACCTATGTACGAACATCAAAATTCTAATTTAGTTTACGTAACAAAGTTTTAAAAAGGTTTCAAGCAATTTTTACAAAATCTATTTACGTTTTATGAGCAAAAAATGTAGGATGGAGATGAAGAAAGAAAGGGAGTGGGAAAGCAACCGGAGAACGAGTGGGAGCGGAAAAGTGAGAGGGATTGGGAAAGTGAGTGGGAGAACGAGAGGGAACAGAAACAAGAGAGCAAGAAATAGCGGGAACTGTAACGGGAGAGCGATTGGGAGATAGGGAGGAAGCGGGAGAGCGAGCGGGAATGGAAACAGGAGCGAGAGAAAAACAATAGAAAAACGTCGGACAACGCCGGATAACCTATAAGCTATAAAAAACGACTTTCTCATTACAGGTTAAAACTTCCCAAGAATGCTTACGTGGGGCGGAAATATTTATGGAGAATGCCGTATTTTTTGTAGTTTTAAACAGCCCAGGTGTTTATTTAAGACTGAAATAGCAGTAAATAGGTACAGGTAGGTGAGGTAGGAAATACTAAAATCTTACCATTCGCAGATCATAATCTTACTTACTTTTTCCATCCTCCTTCATCCAAGGTGTGTGTGTGGTTTGATTAACGTCTGTATCTGTCAATTAGACAATTTAGACGGGTTCATCCAAGGTTGGGATTGGTTCCTATTAATAAGTGCGGCGGAGTAAACGAAAAATTTCTTTGAGCAGCAGCCAATGATGTTCATATACCTGGAAAATGTAAGAAATATGCGGAGGGTAGCTTTATTTCTTTCCAACTAACCTAGCAAGAATACATTTGACCTGTGTTTTGTAACACATCCTCCTGCTCTCCCATTTTCCGGCTTCAACTTCCCTTTTTTCAAGTTTTTTTGTCAACGATAGGAAAACAAAAGAAAATGAAAATTTTTCATATTTTGAGAATGTAGTTGTTCTAAAATTTAGCTGTCAGGATTGTTTTTTCTTTGTCAGCCTTCAAATGTAACATTTGTGTATTGCTGAATTGCGTGAGATTCAAAGAAGTCGAAATTTTCTTGTCTATTTTGTTAGAACGATGATGATGATGATGATGATGAAGATGACGACGACGACGACGACGACGACGACGACGACGACGACGACGACGACGACGACGACGACGATGACGATGACGATGATGATGGTGATGGTGATGGTGGTGGTGATGGTGGTGGTGATGATGATGATGATGATGGTGATGATGATGATGACGACGACGACGATGATGATCATGAGTTTAGGATAGCGATGATGATTATTAAGATTAGGGTAATGGTTATGATGACAGACTTAAAAACTTTTGCGTGGCAAGTAATTTTTCACAGAAGTGACTGCCACCTGTCGATCATTTTTAATGTAAAGCCGATGAAATTAATTTGTTTTTAAATTTTTTGGTTATTAATCTAGAAGAGGAAGTCTGTGCGATGCTTTCTCCTGATTGAATCAAAAAAAAAACATTTTTGTGTCCAAAAAAGGTTAAATGAATGTGATGAATATTAATGATGTTTAAGTAAACAGAGAAGAAATAAAAAAATAAATACTCGCATGTTTAAACTTTTTTCATTTTTTGGAGACAAAATAGAAAGACGTCAATGAAGGACACAAACTCTGCGCTAGATAATGTTGATGGCATCGATAACAACAACGACGACGATGATGATGATGATGATGCTGATGATGGTGAAGATGATGATGATGATGATGCTGATGATGTTTACGGTGGTGACGACGACGATGATAATGTTGGTGCTGTTATTAGTTAATAGTATGGTAATGATAATAGTTACAGCAGACGGCACGGACCAAAGAAGATTCTAGATCAACTGCAAAATAAAGCAAATCGGAGAAAAATCGAGCAGAAACAAACGAGAAAAACTAACAAAAAATAACAATTCACTGTCACCATGGTGATATGGAACGATCACAAAATGAGCAAAGTTAGTTAGCTGTTAATTCAAAAAATATCGATCGTAAAGAATTGAAATATTTAAAAGAGAATAAAAATAAAAAATGACTTTACAAACATTCAAGCGAAAATAAGCAACATCACAACGTAATGCAGAAACAATTATAGCATCTGACAACATTCGCTGCTGTAATTTATCAAATCTGACAACATTCGCTGCTGTAATTTAACATTCGTTGCTGTAATTATAACATCTGACAACATTCGCTGCTGTAGGCAAAACTTGGGAAAATTCGCTGGAAATTCCTTGAAAGTGATTGGAATGCAATTTGACGTCGAGTGGCACAGTTCCTGGTTGACTCAGAGATGTTTTCGTGGTTAATGTTGACGATAATTTTTGGCGTTCATATAGTTTCAAGTTTCGGAATGTGAAATATATTTATATATATCAGTTATTGTTTCAATGCTATTTTAATATCATTTTCGTGAACTCTGTCAAACAAAACATTCAAAAGTTAAAGATTTATTGAAATAGTTTGCTGAGTTTTATATTTTAAATGAAAAAATACTAATTTCAAAATTAAATAACTGTCAAACCTTCATAATCAATGGCTCCATCACCGTTAATATCAGCTTCCTGTAACATTTCTTCAACTTCCTCTTCGGTTAACTTCTCTCCCAGATTCATCATGATGTTCTTAAACTCAAAAGCACTGATTGTTCCACTGCCATCCTTGTCGAAGATCCTGAAGGCTTCCCTGATGTCAGAGTCTAAGTCTTCTTCAACGAATTTTTTTGCCATCAGTCGGATGAACTCCATGAAGTCAACTGTACCGTTGCCTGTGTTTGAAAAAAATGTAAATATTTGAAGATCTATTTGGAAGAGAAAAATAAAACTTTTAAATATTACTGATACAAAAGTAAGCACTGAGAAGAAATCAAGTTAATAAGAAAAAAAAGAAAACGAGAAAAAATTTAATTAGAAATAAAACAGTAATATAATATTAATTAAATTTGACAATTTTATTTCTTTAAAGTTTCGTGACATAAAAATGTCAATTCATCCAACTTGACGTCCACAATTGATTCTCGCTCGTGTCAATTCTACACGAAACACTCAGAAAATGACAAAATCATTTGAAATTATTTTAAAATTTTCATTTTTTTAAAATTTTATATTTTAACTTGGAGACGATATTTGAGTTTGTCGGGGTTACGTTTGCTCGTGTGCACATGTGTATTGATTTTTCGAGATGTAAATATGAGACAGAATTCGTTGTTAAATAACTCGTTTTGAATAAATTATTAATTCACAAGTATTTTTTTTATAGTTTTTATTTTTTGCTGAAATAAAGATAACGATGAAAGTGAGCGGATCAAGATTAGAAGTAGTTCTGATTTTTGATTTCTGATCTCAATTAGCCCTAAAATAATTTACCAAACTGAGCTTCTGATGAGCAAATAAACATTTAATTATACGGCCAACTCATCAGGATTAGTCCAATATGGAAAATTCGTAAATAATCAAAATCAAATAAAATTGCAAAAATGGCGATCTATGCAAACTAAAATGATGGGTTGAAACGTTGATGTACTTTAACTTTTCACTGACGTTTTCTTCTGTTCATTTACAATAATACTCATTTAACCGCAACACTTTCTAAAATATAATCACGTCGATAGCCAATAAACTGCATAATTATTGTCCAGATTTGGCGATTGCTTCGAAAATTTGGTTTCCACCATCACAGTAGCAGAGTAGTAGTTGCGAGAGAACTGAAGTTAAATAAAAAATAAATATATTTTCAAAAAACGACGTTTTTCTTGCGCTCTAAAAATTATAAAATAATATTCTTATAATTCATATACAACGAAAAACGTTGAGGGCTCATTATTTTTTATAACCATTTGTTTTATTAAAGTTGTTGATGTTGTAGTCTATAATGTGCCCGCAACGTTTTCCGTTGTACTATATGAATTATAGAAATATTATTTTATACTTTTTAGGGCGCAAGAAAAACGTTGATTTTAAAAATTTATTTTTTATTATGTCAAAATTATTTTCTACTTTTTCGTTTTTGTAGGTGAAATTTAAGAATTTGAGCTTTTAGAATAAATGTATTGAAATGACTGGTTAATCACAGGGAGTGCCACGTGAAGGCTGACTCGTATTCCCCAGCCTAATATATATATAAAATACAAACAACATACAAACATAACTAGCAATCTACGCAACTACGCTCTCTCTCTCTTTCTCTCTCTGCTGGAACGACGTCGGACTTTTATAAGAATTTGAGTTAATATGATCATATATTAACTGACAAATAAATAATTATAAAACAAATTTTTAGAAAGCCCCATGGTACCTCTACTATCTCAGAAAGCCCCAAAGTATAAAACAAAAACACTGCCCACTGCCTTCTCGTGATTCTTCGATTCTTATTATGTACTTCACAAGCGGACAAGAGCACACTGTGCGACTGACAAGCACGCATGCTCATCGTGTTGCAGATGATGAGAGATAATGAGAAGGAGAGAGCGAGAAGTATTAACTCTGTTAAAACTGTGACAATGAAAGTTCATTCATATTCATGATTATTTGTTCAGCATGCATGTGACCCATACCAGCATCTCTGCTGGATCGACGCTCATGAGTTGATGCAAGAGTGAAAGAGAGAGAGAGTGAGAAAGGGAGAAGGAGAGAGCGAGAGGTAATTAGTTATGATTTTACATAATAAAACTATGAATAACTTCTCTCAGAGAGTACTTACAGTTATGATTTTTGGATATGTTTTTTTTTGATATTTTTGTTATTTTTTTGGATATGTTTTGAGAATGGTTTGCCAAAAATCTCAAACACACAAACAACTTTGTGACCTAATAAAAACGTTGTAATAAACACAGCTTGATTACGCTGTGTATTGTATTTGTAACGGGTACACATATACTATCACAGAGTTATATATACACATAATCTGTAAAATGTAAATTAATATTGTAACTTATCAGTGCAACAGCCCGTTAATGCATGGCATTCATATTTTAACTCTTGTGCTATCTATATTTACACGCCAAGATGGAACGTGTGTGTTACATAATTACCATAATTCGCTTGCTTTCTCAGGTAAATAGAGAACAACGAGACCAGACTGGACGCAACAAATCTTAACATTTCATTATAACAAATTGAAACGTACATAAACAAATAATACATAAAATTAGATTATGAAATGACGACTCACGCACACACACACTTATAAGTTACATATTTTAACAAAAGTGCTGGCAATAAAGGTTAATTCAAAAACCAGTTTGAAAAGAATTATTCTTCATTAATCAGAAATAACCTTGCTGTTTCAGCACGTCTAAAATGATGGACAGCTCCAACTTCCAATACAAATAATTCAATGTATTGTTATTTATTTTAATGCAGTATTTTCGCCAAACGCGTTTCGAAGCATAACGACTACATGACTTGAAAAAAGTATTATGAACAGAAAAAAAACTTAGCGAAGAAATTAAATTACCTTCCTTAATTTTCATGCAGTACGTATAAATTTATAATTTCCAATCCACGTATAAAACACAATTTGAAGTTGTCCGGCAATTTTCACGCGTTTATGAGTAAGGTAATTTTTTGCAAAATGAGATTGAATCATTTATTTTTGCTAAATGGTTTATAGACAAGCAATAAGAGGTTTCTTGAAACTGAATGATAAACTGAATGATAAACTGATAATGATAAACTGATAATGATAAACTGATAATGATAAACTGATAATGATAAACTGATAATGATAAACTGATAATGATAAACTGATAATTTCATGACTGAACTTAAACAGGGGCGTCATTTGGGTTAAAGTTTTAGAAATTTTCTGGAAAATGTACCTCCGACTACTCTCTACGGTCATCAGCTATTTCTGAAGGCAAAAGTGTATAGAGTTTGAGAAGAAATTTGTAGAAGAAATATTTTATTTAAAGTTCACCTCCCCCCCAAGGGATTGCAGAAATGACTCTCCTGAACTTGAACTGCGAAACAACATTGTTTCCACTATCAGTTTATAATCATGGAAATTTTGACGTTTAATCCACCAAACCATGGCGTGGGATGCAACAATATTTGAATACCCAAGCAGTCTGATATTTTTATATTCAAATTTTCAACTTTTGCTTCAAATATAGCCGATGACCGAAATGGAGTAATTGTTGGTATTTTTACAAAAATGTTCCGAAACGTCTTCTATAATCATTTTAAAAAAATTGTAGTTATTTCTTTGAAGCAATTGCCCCTCTTGCCCCCTCAAATGACGTCTCTGCCACGAGGCCAATCTTGCATTTCGCGACGCAAAACCTCAAAAGTGCAAAATCAGCAAGCTTGTATATTACTACTGCAAGTAAAAGTATTTCTTATTGTGATTCTCTTATTTCTTTTGAACAGGTTCATCAAAGCTTGGTCTTGGATATCAAATAAGTTTCCATCTAGTTCAAGACCATAACTTTACAATGACGCTCGGAGGTGGCCAACTAATTCTGACTTTTCTCCATTATCGTTCAGGTTTCGTTTTCTTAAAAGCTGCATCAGCTCAGCCCTAAACAGTTTTTTTCAATAACTTCCAGACCAGTTATAGAATATTCCATTTACAGAATATTTCATTTAGAGAATATTTCATTTAGAGAATATTCCATTTACAGAATATTTCATTTATAGAATATTTCATTTACAGAATATTTCATTTATTAAATATTCCATTTATAGAATATTTCATTTATAAAATATTCCATTTACAGAATATTTCATTCATAGAATATTCCATTTACAGAATATTTTATTTATAGAATATTCCATTTATAGAATATTTTATTTATACAGTATTCTATTTGTAGAATATTCCATTTACAGAATATTTCATTTATAGAATATTCAATTTATGGAATATTTTATTTCTAGCACCAATTGTCACAATATTTGATCGTGGGAAAGAGTGAAGGTTCCACAAAAATCTCAATTCCTGTTATCAAAACTACATTGAATTGCTTCAAATTTTTTTTGCACGCCCATTGACTTTAACTTTTCTGAGGGAAATGTTCCAATATAATAATCAGTGTATAAATATTATGGAGAAATACTTGGATGCTGTAAAATCGTCATAAGTAACAATTATTTTCATAAACAGTTATGTTTGAAATTTTACTGACAATCTGTTCAAGACAAAGCTAAAAGTGATGTCAGTTGAAATTGATAAGAAGATGGAACAACTCCTAAAGGTAAACTCTGATGATAATAATAATAATAATATAACTCATCATCTTATCAATCATTTGGGGTACTGCTGGTATTGATGATGATGAAAATAACGTTTATTATCGTCTCACAATGACAATTGACAATTGACAACGGCAACATAAACATTATTATTATTATTATTATTCATAACAGGAATTCAAGTTTGCAGGAAAAAATTATAAAAGAAACTTTAAATCAAAAACAATGAAACATGCAAGTAAATTTGAGATGGGAATAACAGTAAACAAAGAAAATGATTCCTGCTATATATGTAATGCCCCCCGATTGGCATCTGGCGCTCTGAAAATGTAAATGTAAATGTAAATGTTTGATAATTTATTGAGCGCCTTTTCCGCTTTGTTCAAAGGCGCTGTTCTTTTACATGCCCCACGGAGAGAACGATTTCACCCGCTAAGTTTTCCGTTGACATGGGCTACTAGGCAGTGAGTGGGAGTCGAACCGTGAAGCTCTCACATTCAAGGCTAACGCTCTACCAACTCAGCTAACCTAGCACCTCATGATGATAAATTTTGAGACGCTGAACACGATTTGTTAAGCCACTTTAAGGTTAAAATGTTTAAATCAAAAATTATTAGCCGTGAAAGTTCGGCGGTTAACATAAACAAAATACGCCAATACGCTGCTTGAACATTTAAAGCCAGAAGTCAGCCTTAGAAATAAACCTACTAAAAAAATTGTAATAATATTCTTCGTTTGAAAATGTTGTTTTTAAATATATTTCATTGTGCATTTTTGTTTAATTTTGCGTCGAAAAAACTCCCACACGTTAAGTGCTGGTATTTTTGTCTCGTTGGGCTTCTACTTGAACACTTTCTAGTGGTTTGCCACGTGTTTCATGAGGTGTTTTCATTCTGAATAAACCGCTAAACGTTTTCTAAATTATTCTTACTTTTTCTTCTTATATTTATACAGGATTTTGAAATACATTTTTTGTACAAATTTGTAAATTTTTTCAAATTGAATTTAACTGGAACATAATAATTTTTAATATTTTAAAAAACATAACTTAATCTTTGTTCTTCCAAAAATTTATTCCTTTCTGCAAAACAATATTAACTTGTTGCTTTCGCTAAAATATTTGCTCAAAATAATTAATTTCTTCTTACAATAAAAATAAATTGTAAGGCCGTCTTGCGATAATAAATTTATTCTCTCCCTAAGACATTAAACACCCCCCAACAATAATAAATTCATTTTCTCTCAACCATAACAAACACTGGCCTCTACAATATTAAATGCATGTTTTCCCAACAATATTAAACACTCCTCTCTACCATAATTATTCTATCCCTTTCAACAATTTTTATTCTATTTGCTGTAATTTTATTAAAACTCAAGAATATCATGATATCCTTGTTAAAACTGCACTCTCTAACAATATCCGACTTATTCTCCCCCAACAATAATAAACTTTCAGCAGAGTTAAAGGTGAGTGAGAAGACCTCTGCTTCGACGCTCAAGTTGACTGTAAAAATAATAAAATAAAATAAAATTGTTGGACTTTAAAAAACTGAAAGTTGCTTCAAAATTATGTCGCTTTGAATATTTTATATTGAAAAGCTAAATTCTTTCGTCCTCTGACATTTACAGTTTTTAAAAATTCTTTTTGAACAAAAAATTCACTACATTTAAGGTCATTAAAATATAACTATTTTTCATAAATCTTAAAACTAAATTTTGTAATAGCAGAGTAGCTCCTGGTATTATGTTGTGACACACACATGCACACACACAATTACAAAGCTATGTACATTTACATTATAAATCAATAAAAATCAAATGCCAGATGTGACTGTTATTCAATTTTTAAGTGCTGTTAAACTGTTCAACATACACAAAAATATAAATGCCACACCGGCATGAGGACAATTAATTAAGAAAAAAATAGCCGAATTATTTTGCCCTAAAAGCTGTTAGATTTAAAAAAAATATTTTAATAACATTTTTAGTCATTTCAGTAAAAACAGATTCCAAATTAACAATTGGTTTTAATTTTAATTAAGGAATAATAAAGAAAAGACTTTTAAAAATACTTTTTTAAACGGTGGCAATCTAAGTCATTTAGAACTTTTCAATTTTTTTCAATGACATAAATATAAATAATTAAAAAAGATTTTAGGTGGTTTAAAGGATTATAAGTTTGTGTAAAAAGCACCTCATAGTTTAGTCTAACATCCTGTAAAAATCCTGTCATAAAATCGTCTTTCTCTTCCCAAATCCGATCAAAAGTAATCAAATTACTACCGAATGGAGTCGATTTTTCAAATACTTTAGCATATCGTTCCTTTTAAGCTGGCACGAATGTCATTGTCAAATATTCATTTGAATTTAATTATTAACTAACGAGTAATTATTAACTAACGAGTAATTATTAACTAACGAGTAATTATTAACTAACGAGTAATTAATAACTAACGAGTAATTATTAACTAACGAGTAATTATTAACTAACGAGTAATTATTAACTAACGAGTAATTATTAACTAACGAGTAATTATTAACTAACGAGTAATTATTAACTAACGAGGAATAATCGTTGTTTTTAAAAGATTTGCAGTTGGATTCGTAAACTGACAATACAACAGAATTTGTATACTGTATGCATCTGCATCTGCAGCATGCTTAGGATGATCCGTCTTAAAAATGTCTAAAAAAGTTAATCGTCAACGTTTTGTGAGGCAAATCAGGTCAGCACGGTAAGTTAAGAAAAATTTGTTAGAATCAAGTGAAAGTGGAGTAGAAATATTGGTCTAAAACAAAAACGTCGATCTGTCACAGATATTGGGGGGCCAGTCTTTTCCACTTTTCACCCCTCCCTCCCATTCATACCTCTAAAAAAATAACTTTGCTACACAATGTTTCAAAATCAGAATGATGTTGATACAAACAGACATTTTCTTTTCTCAGATCTTTGCGCAAATTCATGGGCAAGCACTAGCGGATCCAGAGGGGCCAGTCCGGCCATGGCCCCCTCACATTTTGTCAATAGACTTTGGCCCCCCCCTTCGTCGGAACCAAATTCAAAATTAAAAAGTCTATGAAAAAACAAGACAGGACACACTTTCAAAATTAAATGTTTCTAAAAAAAATAATGTGTAAATAAATGATTAAAATGCTAAATAATCATGCATTTTTCTCGTGTCCAGATCCAAAGTTTCCTATAAATTGGACGCGAAATATTAAATAATAAAACAAAATGTAACAACGGCTCGTGAAAGCCAAAAGATATGTATTTAAATAATGTTAAGTAGGAGCATCATTTCAGCAAAACATTGGGAGGCAACATGTTGAAGGGGCCCACACGTTCATTTTTTTATCATAATGCTAAAATTTTTCTGTCAAAAAAGCTTATGACCGAGGAGATAGTGGAAGCTACTTCTTTCAAAAATTTTCTAAAAACTTCCACATTTTTATCATCAAAAAGCTGATGACATGGAGGGTAGTTGGAGATGGGCCGTAACCGAGAATTTAAAAGTAGGGAAGCCTTGAAATTTTTTTCATATTAAGTTGCACGTTCCAGCCCTGTTCTCCCCCTGCCCTTAAAATGATGTCCCTAATGTCAAGTAAGCTTAGTGGGAATAAAATCAGATGATCAAAGGTGTATGTAGGGCCCTCAGCTCCGAAAATCTTCTGCAACACAAGTGGCTCGCTATTTCAAAATATTCTGGTTCTGGTAAAACTGGAGCTTGGTAAGAATTCTGTGTACTCTTTGATGTGTCCCATGCATGCTATGGTCAAAGAATGGGTACACTTCTAATTTGTTCTCTAACGAATTTCTCAGACCTTACTGACTAGAATGGTGCACTGGATCTTCTCGAACAGTTTAGTGTTCACGTCACAAATGAAGTTTTAGTACTTGAATTTATGCAACAAACTAAAACACGAGCAGATGTCTATGTTAATTCACACAAAAGACATAGCATGTGTTGCAGATAGAAAAGCCTAGGAAAGCTTTTACCTCCATTGTTGAGACCACTAAATTGCCGAAATTCAGAATATTTCATTCAAATGACATAGAGATAATGACCGCATCGTTCTTAATGGTTTTTATCCTCTATTTACAAAAGATATTAACATTTTTACTCCCTTCATCTTCAAAGATTTCTTCAAAAGTCGATTTGGATGATGGATTTTTAACCCGAGAGTCATTTCAGAAAAATCATGGGCGTGGGGTCAAACTGTTTTAAAAACCCACATAATTCGAAATGGAACCCTCCTAATGCTAAACCCTTTTTCCAAAATAGCTGATGAGCGGGGGAGTAGGATATTCGTAGGTTTTAAAAACTTATAAATTTTTTCCTCTCAAAATAGCTGATGACCGAGGAGAGTAATTGTAAGTATTTTTCCGTTTTTTTAAAGAACTTCTTAGATATTTTTCCAAAAATAATAAAAAACATTTAAAATTTTTTTAAGGGGGCCCCAGACCCGCCAAATGACGCCCCCACCTTCTCAAATAGAACCTTTATGGCTCCGAAAAATGTACTAAAATTTATTATTTGGCCTCAAACTTGCCCCCCCCTCAAAAGTTTGCTAGATCCGCCAGTGTGGGCAAGTTGTCTTATCCAGAGTGCTTTGATTGATACTGCAAACAGTTACAGCATTCAGACGTCCCTGATCCATAGTGCTTCTTTGCCAGTTCTTGAGACGCCTTAAAGTGCTGAAAGATCATTATGCTGCACATGATGATACTGGGAAAATTACATTTAGTATAAACAAAGCAGCTTTCCTGATTCTTATTCAAAACTCGTCAGCAAAAAACCCCGTTGACAGAACATGTTGCGCGGAAAATTTTCTGAGCCCGATCATCGTATGGGAGTGGGGTACGTAGCAATTCTTCAATGACTTGCCCCGTCTTGCGAAAGACTAACGAGCGATTCTTTATATGCAGACATGAACGCATTCCAAATTTTTTCCACGCCAAGCTTCCACAAATCTCCTCGTCTGAAATGAAGACAAACGACGAGTCATCATGGCAAGAAAAAAACGAAAAGAAAGATGAGAACGAAGGAGAGACGAGGAATGAATGCCATTTACAGAGGAAATTTAGGATCACAACAAGCTGTCTTCTTAAGTAGGGGAGAGAAGAGTTGCCTAAGATGAAATCATTTTCAGACTTACTCAGTTGGTGGGCTAATTTCTGTTTATTAACCACATTTTTTGCATTAGCTTTGTAGTTTAGTAGTATATCCAATTTATCTAACCTATAAAATTTTTACAACTCAAAAAGAAAGCTCGAAGTGGCGTTTTTAGTAAAAGTCTCATCTTAGGTGAGACAGTTGGTTGCCTAAGACGAGAAAATGTCGAAATCTCCACTTTTATAGTATTTAAAATAAAATCTGCCAGATTTAATCATATAAACAAATTAATTAAAATATAATCAACAAAAATTCAGAATTTTATTACTCTAGACGCTACTATTGGGAAAAAAATGTTTGCTTTCGCTTGTTAACCAGACAAAATAAAGCTCCATCAATCATCATCGCTTAAACAGTTTTACAAATGTAAGTTTTTGACTTTTTGCAGCCGTTTACGTGCTCAGCAAGTGCGTTATTTGTAGAAGAAACAAAATCCATTTGCAGCCATTCCACTTTTTAGATTTGCTCTTTGTGAACGGCTCACAACAAATGAGACATCAATACTTGTTGGTAAAGTGAAGTAAATACTGTTTGAATACTTCATATCTGCTTCCTGCCATGATTCTGACTAATGACCTCCTGCAATTGTACATAAATCTAAATAATTTAATGTCTAATTTACAAAAATTCAGGTCAAGCCTAATAACGGTAGCATATGCTCAATGTTTTTCCAAGAAACTGCTGGCTACCTTAAATTCTTATTGAAATTATGTTGTCTAATTTTTCGCAGAATCTCTTCTATGGAAACTATAAGATGTCTCATGGCTGAGTTGACCTGAGCTCTATGATTATGGTGGTTTACGTCCAACATCCCCCGCTACCTACCTACCCACCTTTATACCTTTATACCCACCTACACATATGCAATTCATTGACCGGTCATTTAATCGACGTACTGTTTATGTTACAAATTATTCTTGATTGAATTTCCATTTATTTAATTAAATATTGCTTATTTTAAGAGCACAGAACTACCAAAAAAATGTAGTTTCCTTTTTGTAAACGTTAAGTGAATGCAAATTTGCAAGAAGAGTTTGTATCCATAATATTATTTTTATGGTATACAGGGCATGGCCCAACATAATTTTGGATTTTTTTCTTCCTTTTCACCGCCTACCTATTATTTCATGATCAACTGTTTTTGTTGTTCGTTCACATATTTATATCATATAAAATATTTCTTTGTTTGACATTAAAAATTTTAATAAATATAAATAAAGAGGTGAGCGACTATGATGTCAGCTCGCTTTCGATTCGTTAATTAGAAGAAGAAGCGTCTTCTTATCCGGTAGATTTGTGAAGGTTTCAAATGCACACAAAATTGCCACAGCGTCAACACAATATGATCATAAAATGGTCACAATATAACAAGAATAGTGTTCGACAAACTTAGAGCGGCGTAAGTTTTATTTGGTTTCAATATGGTCACAACATGATCAAAAAATGATCACCTGATCATAAAATGATTCCATGGTCATAAAATAAACAATACCATCATAAAATGATCACAATATGATCTTAAAATGATCACATGATCATAAAATGATCACATGATCATAAAATGATCACATGATCATAAAATGATCACATGATCATAAAATGATCACATGATCATAAAATGATCACATGATCATAAAATGATCACATGATCATAAAATGATCACATGATCATAAAATGATCACATGATCATAAAATGATCCCATGATCATAAAATGATCCCATGATCATAAAATGATCCCATGATCATAAAATGATCCCATGATCATAAAATGATCCCATGATCATAAAATGATCCCATGATCATAAAATGATCCCATGATCATAAAATGATCCCATGATCATAAAATGATCCCATGATCATAAAATGATCCCATGATCATAAAATGATCCCATGATCATAAAATGATCCCATGATCATAAAATGATCCCATGATCATAAAATGATCCCATGATCATAAAATGATCCCATGATCATAAAATGATCCCATGATCATAAAATGATCCCATGATCATAAAATGATCCCATGATCATAAAATGATCCCATGATCATAAAATGATCCCATGATCATAAAATGATCCCATGATCATAAAATGATCCCATGATCATAAAATGATCCCATGATCATAAAATGATCCCATGATCATAAAATGATCCCATGATCATAAAATGATCCCATGATCATAAAATGATCCCATGATCATAAAATGATCACATGATCATAAAATAAACAATATTATCATAAAATGATCACAATTTGCTCATAAAATGATTACATCAGGATTATAAAATGATCACATAATCATAAAATGACCACAATAGGATCATAAAATAATGCTAATATGATCTTATGGTGCTAATGATATTGAGGTAAAGTTTTTGCTTGTTGGCTTGAAGGTCGGCGGTTCGAATAATACTGGCCATCATCTGACACATGTTCTGAGACACAACTGATGGACTCCAGTTCAAACTGGGTTTCGAGGCAACAACCTACAACTATTTTTTCCTTAGCAACATGCTGGTCCAGAACCGTGTCCACCACTGCCTCAGCCGTCTCTGCGACCAGATTCTCAACAGCCTTGCCATCCAGACCTAGGGCCGTAACCAGGAATTTGGAAGTGAGGGGCCCAAAAACTTTTTGGGGGAACTGTATACATTTTCTGTTTGCATAAGCTGCACATTCCAGCGATTTGACCCTCAAAATGTGCTTCACGCAAAAAACAGGTTCATCAATTGAAATTTGAATGTTATTCTAATATATTTAATTGAAATTGAAAATATTCTGAATCAAAATGAGAATTTCCCAAAGAATAAAACGAATAACACAGGATTTAAAAACAATTATAATTTACATTAGTTTATAGTCCTTTACACCAGGTGTTTTAAGACTGAAATGTCTGTATGTAGGAAGCAACTAAGTATTTCCTGTCGTGGATCATAATTTGATCTTTTTAACTTTTCCCTCCTCCTTTCTCCAGGTTTGGAACTGGCTCGCAATTAGCGAGGCGGAGTTTGTTAGAAACACATTTTTAACTCTATGAATATATCATATCGGAAATGGTTCATTTATAAAAAATATAGCAATATAAAATGACCACAATATTTTCATAAAATGACCACTCATTTGTAATGCCCACGACTCACTAGTTTGCAATAAATAATTTAAAGTTGTTTAAAGTCAATTCTTTTTTTAGGTTTCATCAAAAACTGTCGAAGGAATAATTAATTTACAATCTAATTGTTGAGCAGTACAACAAGTATGATTAAATTACATCAAGTTACAAATTCATGCATAAATTTACATTACTGTAAAAATTTTCCATATATTAGTTTACTTAGTATACAAAGGAGGCAAAGTTAAAATATATTTGTTCACCTTTCTAGTCTTACCATATACCTAACTTGGTTGTCAAATCAAAATATTATTTGTTTTCATTTATAAAACTCTATTAGTGTTTTGTTTTACTGAAACTTCAATTAGTTAATAAAATCAAACAATCAACTTCTTAAAATAAGCTAATATAAAATGAGAAAATACAATTCAATGCAATACAGTTAATACAATGTACTGACCGTCCAGATCAACTTCGTCGATGATCTTCAGCAGGTCAGTTTCGGTTGGATTCTCGCCAAGAAGTCGCATCACTTCTCCAAGTTCTTTTGAAGTTATCACGCCGTCACTGTTCTTGTCGTAAGCAGCAAATGCCTCCTGAAATTCTAAATTCGTCACAATGCATCTGCGCACAGTTATTCCTTCAACCGCTAACAAGCAGTGCAGCATTAAAAGCTTACAAGTTTATCTTTTACAATACAGTATCCTACAAGTTAGGCTATGCTATATTAAACCATCCACAATATTTGAGAGTTTGACCGATTGATAGCTTTTGACTTGAACTTATTTTAAGAAAGAAAATAATCAGTGGCGGATCCAGGGAACCCTTGGGCCAGGGTCCCTCTTTAAAAGTGTTCACAAAAAATTGAAATTAAATTGTCACTCAGCTTGCAACTTCATATTGTTTGTCTGTAGCCTGAGGCTTTGTCTTTACTAAACTCACCTCTCGACCATCAATAGTTTTGATATTTTGCAGATATTTAAAAACTTCAAGCTTATTTTACACCAATTCAGTACAAAATAAATTACAAATAGTATTTTAAAACCATTTAGACTTCCATCAACAGGTGCAAAAAATAAAATAAAAATGACACTTTCCTTTTTCTAAATAAGCTCAAACGATTTAACATCAGGGTCTTACAACATTAATCATTTGTAATATAAGTGAAAGTTAAAACAAAGATGAAAATGTTGACGGATTTCTTAATGCCGCAAATGTAACTGTTGACTGGCTCTTTTGGGAATTTGGGTCTAACCGTAGAATGTTGCTGATCGGTGGGGCATGGAAGCGCATCAACTTCAATGTGCGTAAATCAATCATCAAGTATTAAATATTCAATTATTCAATATACTGATTCAACAACTACCTAAACTTGGCTGGTTTCAAGAACTGTGATGATCCAACAATCATAAATATGTTCCGAACTACGAACGAGATATGTAATTTTATTTCTTTTTATCTCCAAAACGTGTCAAGAAAAGTGTGAAGTTCACCGACGTGGCCACAACGCAGGGGACGATGGGCGCTAAAAACGTCTCCGAATGACTTTGCCACTAGATAGATGAACTTGGCCACTATATAGATGAGTTTTTATGAATCAATCTCAGTGTTTCTTGAATCGTTTTCAGTCGTTGCCGAAACAACGTTTTTGACACGTGCAAAAATCAGGAATGACAAGGGCAAACACTGCTGTTTTGGCAGCAGTTCAATTTTACGGGTTCTAAAGTCTTTTCAATCAATTAAAAACTGCCTGTCAAAAACGGTATTTGTCTGCAGGTTCCTGTAGGGTTTAAAGCCAAACATTGGAGATGCCATAACGCAGGAGATGAGGGCTGCACGGAAGGTCTTTGAACGTAAAAAAAATTATATTGAGTTTTTGTCAGTGCATAAAAATAAAATAACAAATTGGCACAAACTAACAACTCCAAGGATTAAAAAAAAACATGCCTGATGACCTAACCTCCAGTCTAGTGTTGATACTGATACAAAGGAAAAATCCAGAGAGAAGGTAAGAGAAAAAATTTAAAAAAATAAAGGGAAAAAATAAAGAAAATAAAAAAAGGGTAACCCAGCTGATCGGTAAATAAAAAGTTTAATTTAATTTCTTTTTGTTTGGTTTAGTGAGTTGAAAAATTCAAGATATCTTGAAACGGTGGCATAAGGACATTAATCAAAATTTAAAAAGAAACTCAAAATAATTTTGGGCCCCTCACCAAATTTAATGTACTCTCTGGATTTGCCACTAGAAATAATGAGTAGTTTTAAATCATAATTTGAAATTTTGTTAAATATAAATCGTCCATCATGTCTGCCTTGCCATTGTCAAGTACAAGAATTGGTTTGAATTATTTGGATGCTTTGAAGAGTTTGAGCAGATTATTCAATTTGTACGAGTTTTATCTTAGTCTGAAATACTGATTAAATTTGAATTGAAACTTTATCTACATTTCAGAATTATAAACGTATGAAGCAAGAGCCTGTCATCGTTTTTGTCATTATTATCGCTTCATCGCTACCTTGACCATCATCATCACGCACCTTTCTTACACTATTAAATTAATTAAAGCTATTACCTTTGGATACTTAACTTACTGTTGTTTCCTCACATGACATAATCCAATATTGCTGGCAGCTGCATATAAAGAGTCTATTTATTTTTTAAATCGGATTAAATGTTAAGAGAGGCTATTTTTAGCAGTCCTCTGTTTATGTTAAACACAAGTATATTTTAACAATTTTTGGTTGATTTATTTCTCAAGTTAAGCTTCTTTTCTTTTATAAAATTGAATTGTAAAAACTATTTGCTAATCATTATTATATTCAAAACTATGAGAAATGGGGTAACGAAACTTTAAAAGTTGTTGTTGTTGTTGACAAAAGTGGATAGTTAGTAAAAGAAGTTTCATCTTTATCCAAAACTTCTAAAAAACACTTTAAGCTTGCATAAAAAAAGAAATTGAAAAAACCGTCTGTTTGTCCAAAACTACTTGGTGTCTACTGCTTAACAATAGCCACCCATTGGCGAAATTACCCTATACTAAAAGCTTGCCCTTTATTGATTGTATCTCGACGCATTGGCTTAAAATTCGACAAAAATATTAGGGTGGCGTTATTAATCGACTTTACGCGTTTTATAAATAAACAATATGTAAGACCAATCATTTATTTTTAAAAAATGTCTAAAAATTTTATCGGTAAAATGGGACGGTTACACCCACTCAAGATCGGCATGTTAGCGACGGCCCTGTGCGTGTTTACGAATCGTGTCGCAGCAGCAGCAAAGTTATGCTCCCAATGAATTGCCTTCGCGTACATTTATTTCCACTAAATACGCCATGAAAAGTTCAACATAACCACCGCCACACACAAAGCCAGAATTTCATGCACGCTTCTTTAACAAATCACCAAATAAGACACAATTTGCACTCAATAATGATAAGCAAAACGTGATTAATACATTTGTTTTAATTAATTTTTTTTGTTTCGGTTTATGATCTACATAATAATTTATTTTATTTTTGATTTTTAAAATATAAAAAAATAATAATAATAATAATAATAATAATAATAATAATAATAATAATAATAATAATAATAATAATAATAATAATAATAATAATAATAATAATAATAATAATAATAATAATAATAATAATAATAATATAATAATAATAATAATAATAATAACAATAACAATAACAATAACAATAACAATAACAATAACAATAACAATAACAATAATAATAATAATAATAATAATAATAATAATAATAATAATAATAATAATAATAATAATAATAATAATAATAATAATAATAATAATAATAATAATAATAATAATAATAATAATAATAATAATAATAATAATAATAATAATAATAATAATAATAATAATAATAATAATAATAATAATAATAATAATAATAATAATAATAATAATAATAATAATAATAATAATAATAATAATAATAATAATAATAATAATAATAAAGACATCGAGGTGCCTATTTGCGTATGCACGATGAAGCGTCTATTTGTCATCACATGCACTAATCCACTTAACTGAAATTTTTATGTTTTTTCAAATATTGAAACCTAATAAGCCGAGTTAAAAATATGCTTTTCTAGTTTTTTATATTTCTACAAAAACCAATAAAGAAAGATTTAATAATATATATATCAAAATTCAATATTGTTTCCATCAGCATTTTTCGAAGCATCACTTAAACAAGTCACACCATTTCCACTTATAAAAAAAACTGATCGTCATATCCGTTACGTGCTCTTCAAAAAAATGCAGAAAATTTGCAGAATTGTTTTTAAATTTCCGTTAACCAAACATTTCCTGCAAATCCCCTAAATATTTAAACAAATTTAATTATTTGAACATTTCGTAACTTCTATAACTTAATAAGTCTCTAAGAGGAGAAAAAGATGGGGTAGTTTAAATTTTTTTATAATTTATATGGACACAAAACCTCCCAGGCCAAAAAGGGAGAATGACCGGGAGCATAAGAGCAGGCGGGGAAGGAAATGGGAACGAAAGATGGAGAGGAAGAAAAAGAAAGAGAAAGAATATGCAAAAGAGAGAAAAGGCGAGAAAGAGAAAAACGATAGAAAACCCTCTAAAAACCACTGGCAACGCCAAATAACCACGCTAGTTATATAAATAAATATGGGAGAATGTTACTGAATGGCCACGGTACTGAACGGCCACTGAGGTTTTTATTAAGAAAAAAGTATTTGAGTTCACAATTTTATATTTAAAATGTGTATTTATATGTTTTCTTTGTTTTGTAAAATTGTGTGCTTTTCGCGTCTCTTTTAAAAAAAATTGAAGTTTTTTATGTTTTCAGCAAAGAAAAGTAAATTTGCGTCATGTCAGAAATATTCAATTCTTAAAAAATATTCAAGGTTTTAATTTTTTATAATTTGTTAATAAATAAATATAGATTTAGTAAATACTCTAACCCTAATTTTGGATGTTTAACATTTTAAAAATGATGGCATTTGACTTAAAATGCACACGCAACCCAGGTCGCAATGAATTGCCCTAATTTTTCAGTTGAGAAAAATACATAGGAGTTGAAAAGTTTATAAACAGATATGTCCAATGATTGGTAAAGCTATATCTATTTTTAAGAAAACAAAATTACCAGGCAGAGCACAAATGAAGGCTTCTATTTAGGAAAAAGATACTTTTCTGAAAATTTCCCGGTCAACAACAGCAACGGTGAATAAACTAATTTATATATGGACAAATATGATGATTTGAATATAGTTTCGTTATCAATATAATAAAAACAAAAGAATAGTGTGTTTTAAATAAATATTTTATTTTAAAACTTGCTATATCGACAAAATTATGAGGTGAAAGTGATTATCTATTTCAAAGCTTTTGTAATAGGATAAAGACACAAAACAAATTAAATTTATAGCTAAAGATATAAAGACTAAATATTGGGGATTGCTTATAAAATTATAAAAATCATTTTTTAGAAATTAAACAAAAAGTTGAACACATAAAGTTGACTTCTGACTTATAATCAAGCAAACCCGGCATGTATACTACAATTTGTTAATAAAATCACAAATTCAGTCCATAAATATTTTTAATTAACAGTAATGAAAACTTTTATATAAACTATAAATATAATTCCAACTAATTACAAAGATTGCAGCGTTTCTGAAAAGAATCTGACCAGTGACCATTCAGTACTAGAGGGTGACCATTCAGTACTAGAGGGTGACCATTCAGTACTAGAGGGTGACCATTCAGTACTAGAGGGTGACCATTCAGTACTAGAGGGTGACCATTCAGTACTAGAGGGTGACCATTCAGTACTAGAGGGTGACCATTCAGTACTAGAGGGTGACCATTCAGTACTAGAGGGTGACCATTCAGTACTAGAGGGTGACCATTCAGTACTAGAGGGTGACCATTCAGTACTAGAGGGTGACCATTCAGTACTAGAGGGTGACCATTCAGTACTAGAGGGTGACCATTCAGTACTAGAGGGTGACCATTCAGTACTAGAGGGTGACCATTCAGTACTAGAGGGTGACCATTCAGTACTAGAGGGTGACCATTCAGTACTAGAGGGTGACCATTCAGTACTAGAGGGTGACCATTCAGTACTCCCACGTTGTTGTGAATGATCACGCCGATTTTTTGAAAGAGGTTGCGTTATTTAGTGTTTTTTAAGAAACTGTAAAAGTTTTAAAAATGTTGATGTACATTATTTGGTAGTGTTGATTATATAAAATTAAAAATTTTTATGTACATTATTTGGTAGTGTTGATTATATAAAAAAAAGTTTTACTTTATCAAGTATAGTTTTCTTGTTTTATTGAGTTGAATACGAGTATGAAACAAGTAAAGGAAAAACGAGTTTTTCAACACAAACTTTTATTTGAAATACACTCGATTTAGAAATACGAAAGATCTTCAAATTAAGTTTGTTTTTTCTTTTTTCTAAATGAATCATGTATTGTCATCCAATATAAAGCTATGCTGAAAGTTTCAGCTTCCTAGCTAGTCAAAAAGCTGGTTAAATTTACTTGCAAGATTTGCGTACAGAGAAAGCCACACACAAACAGAGATTGTTACCTAAACAAGTAAAGGAAAAACAAGTTTTTTAACACAAACTTTGATTTTAAATACACTCAATTTAGAAATACAAGAGATGTTCAAATTAAGTTTTTTTTAATTGAATCATGTATTGTCATCCAATATAAAGCTATGCTGAAAGGTTCAGTTTCCTAGCTAGTCAAAAAGCTGGTTAAATTTTACTTGCAAGATTTGCATACTTTTTAAAAACTAGTCTTATGATAAGACTAGGGTGCTCAGTTTGAATTTAATGAACAGATCTGTATAACTCAGCGAGCACCCTAGTCTTATCATAAGACTAGTTTTTAAAAAGTTTTTTTATTAATTTTTATTTCATATGTAACACTTTGGAAATCTTACATCAATGCTTTAGATTATAGATTAGCTTGGATAAAATAGGACAAGTTGTTGATAGAATTTTTAAAAACTAGATTATCATTGTCATTCAGACTCTTGTAGTAGCTTCATTTTGCCTTAATGGGAACATTTTTTTGAGGGAATATTCTTGTGTATTACAGCATTGTGTCTCTGCCATATATTTCAAGCAAAATCGAAGTGTTTCACGGGTTATTTGTTGCTCACTTTAGTTTCATTGCAAACAAAACTGCAAATAATTAAAAACAACATTGTAAATGACTGTTCTTTCAATTGTTGGTGTTATAACAAGTCTAAAAAACGGTTTCATGGTTGTGATCTCAGAGAGGATTTGACTAAAGATTTCGACTATGATGGCTCGATTATAATGACGGAACCATTTTTACACTCAGTTTCTTAGGTTGACAAGTGCTTTTTGTACAGCAGCAAGATGAAATGCAACTCGGAGATCTCAGCCAGATGATTTCCTTCAATTTTACACACTTTTATTTTACTTGACTTCTCTGTCTCTCTTTTCCTCTGTGGTCACGTTTTTTGAATTGTTTTTTTACCAACTTTTAGATTACTTAGAAATTTGAAACTTTCAGCATGTATTTAAGCCACCTGCTAAAACAATATTCAATCATTTATGAAACGTTTTCATTATTATTTTAAATAATTTTATTATTTATTTTCTAACGAGTTGAAAAAGCGCTTTTTAGTGATTTTTCGTGAATTATTAAATGTTTTTCAATTTGCAGAAAAATAAATACATTGAAATTTTAATTCGTTTAATTAGTTTGCAATTGAATTTAAACTGATTGACTTATCTTTTAAGCTTTACAACTTAATCAGCATCCAACAAAAAGCAGTTTTCACCTCTAAACAATACTTTATGATGTAAATATATGAAAGTGTGCTTTTAAACAACTATTTTTGTTTGGACTTGTTTCAATAGATACACATAAACACACAGATAAAATGCTGAGATAAATACCCATTTTGGCAATACAGTCAAATAATGAAAATCTTTAAAATTGTCAATTGGTTAAACTATGAAAGCTTTATTAGTTTTGAGCAGCAATTGTCGTTGAAAATGATTATAGGGTATCATCAAAGTGGTTTTTTTTCCTAAGTCAATATTCGATATGGAAAATGATAATACAATTTTTTCCAATGTTGAAGTTTTGTATTTGTATTTTTTACATGCAAAATCAATTATTGAGCATTTATTTGTGTTGAATTTTGAAAAAAACAAACAAAAATGATTTTAAATCATAAAAAAACAGTATGAAAAACAGCACCTTACATATATTTACTGTAACAACAACAAAACTTTGTATATATTTACAGTAACAATAACATCACTTTATATATATTTATATATATTTATATATATTCGAACCTACCCAGAATCTGCTGGTCAGACAATTGCATGATTTGATGAGCAGCAAGAAGTCTCTTCTCCTTCTCCATTTGCTCGCTTGCCTCACTAGAAGATGACTTTGTGGGTTGAACTTTTGACCTTCTGCAAACCACAAACATTTGGGGTGCTACTTCAAATTATTTTTAAAAGAAGCGCTCAAAAATGTTTTATCGGAAATCATTCCTTGGTCGTCCGCAGAAGGGTAAATGGAAAGAGAGAACGGTGGTGGTGGTGGTGGTGATGATGATGATTATGATTATGGTGATGATGATTGATGATGATGATAATGATGATAATGATGATGAGGATGATGATGATGATGATGATGATGATGATGATGATGATGATGATGATGATGATGATGATGATGATGATGATGATGATGATGATGATGATGATGATGATGACGACGACGAAGATGATGATGATAATGATGATGATGATGATGATGATGATGATGATGATGATGATGATGATGATGATGGTGATGGTGATGGTGATGGTGATGGTGATGGTGATGGTGATGGTGATGGTGATGGTGATGGTGATGATGATGATGGTGATGGTGATGGTGATGGTGATGGTGATGGTGATGGTGATGGTGATGGTGATAGTGATGATGGTGATGGTGATGGTGATGGCGATGGCGATGATGATGATGATGATGATGATGATGATGATGATGATGATGATGATGATGGATGATGATGATGATGATGGATGCTGATGGTGGTAATGATGATGAAGTGTTTCATATTAAGGGCGATTGAAATTTGCGTCAGGAGACGTTTCCAGTAATTTTAGTGATTTGTTTACTGAAGGAAGAGGCATCAATTTTGCCATATGGCTATATATATATATATATATATATATATATATATATATATATATATCGCTATAAAGGCGCATTAATAGTTAAATATTTATAGTTTATGTACGAATAAAATTAAATTAAATAAAACGCTTTAAATAAAAATCAATATAATAAATGAAATATAAAGTTTTAATAATGAATAAATATAATATGGTATATGGTATTAGAGGATTACAGCTTAAGTGGTTCAAGAATTCGATAGTTATTTAAGTGAAAGAATGCAATAATACCCTATCTTCCTTTATGCAAATATCCTGTGGCGTTCTTCAAGGTTCTATATTGGGTTCCCTGTTGTTTACTATTTACATTAATGATTTACCACAAATATCAAACATGTTTGATTGTTTTCTATTTGCTGATGACACAAACTTGTTTGTTTCTGGACACTGTCTTAATACTCTATTTGATGATGTTAATCAAGGACTTGTTATTATTTTTGATTGGTTGTGTGCAAACAAACTTTCACTAAACCTCAAAAAAACTAATTTCATCTTATTTCATCTTAGGAACAGAAATTTTCAAGCTGTACCGTGTTTACACATTCATAATGTGTCTATAAAACCTCGTGTAAATTTGTAGGTGTTATTGAGTTATTGTTGACAAAAGCTTGACATGGCTGGATTATATTTGTCATGTGAAAAACAAAATATCAAAAATTATAGGTGTATTATCTCGCAAAGTTTTTTTTAAATACAAAAACTTCTGTTATGTTGCAATGTGCTTTAATTTTTCCATATATTTCATATTGCAATATTGTTTAGGCCTCAAATTATTCATCTATATATATATAAAAGAACATGTCCTGACTGACTGACTGACTGACTGATAATCAACGCCGAGCTCAAACGCCTCATCTTACGAATTTGAAATTTAGAACTTATATTACTTTTATGACGTAAGCATCCACTAAAAAAGGATTTTTAAAAATTTTGCTCCTGAGGGGAAGAAACTGGAAAACAAACTTTTTTCTAAAACAATGTATATCTCGAAAACAAAAATTGAGAAAATTTTGAAATTTGGTATATGGATTCTTCTTGAAAAATAAAAAGATACGTGTTTCACCATTTTTTGAAAATTCGGTTTCCCGGACCTCAAATGTGGGTTGGAAAATTGGGTTATTTGGTTTTTAAAGTAGCTGCTACTCAAAAACTGTGAATGCTACATTAGTAAAAATTAGTATTTAGTTTCTACTCCAAAAATAATAAAATACGTGTTTTAGCATTTTTTGAAAATTTGGTTTCCAGGACTTCAAATTTGGGGTGGAAAATAGGGTTATTTGTTTTTTAAAGTAACTGCTACTCAAAAACTGTAAATACCACAGATGTACAAATTAGTATTTAGTTTCTATTCTAAAAATAAAAATATACGTGTTTCACCATTTTTTTACAAATTTGGTTCCTAGGACCTTATATGTGGGGTGGACAATAGGATTACTTGGTTCTTAAAGTAGCTGCTACTCAAAAACTGTGAATGCTACAAAAGTAAAAATTAGTATTTAGTTTCTACTCTAAAAATAATGATATACGTTTTTCACCATTTTTCAAAAATTTGGTTTCCAGGACCTCAAATGTGGGGTGGAAATAAGGGTTATTTGTTTTTTAAAGTAACTGCTACTCAAAAACTGTAAATACCACAGATGTAAAAATTAATATTTAGTTTCTATTCTAAAAATAAAGATATACGTGTTTCACCATTTTTTACAAATTTGGTTCCTAGGACCTTATATGTGGGGTGGACAATAGGATTACTTGGTTCTTAAAGTAGCTGCTACTCAAAAACTGTGAATGCTACAAAAGTAAAAATTAGTATTTAGTTTCTACTCTAAAAATAATGATATACGTTTTTCACCATTTTTTAAAAATTTGGTTTCCAGGACCTCAAATGTGGAGTGGAAATAAGGGTTATTTGTTTTTTAAAGTAACTGCTACTCAAAAACGTAAGTGCTTCAAATGTAAAAATTAGTATTTTGAAGTTTTGTGCCGGTTAAAAGTAGCTAAGCCCAGTTTATCACCGGCCGGGCCAAGCCGTTATTTTAGAGTCTTCACACGGGCCAGGCTAAACCTTAAATCAAAGTGGGACGGGCCGAGGTTTTTTACCAAGTATATAGATATTTTAGTGATTTTAGGGTCTTCAGTTGGGCCGGGCCAAACCTGAAGTCAAGGTGGGACGGGCCGAAGTTTTTCATCAAGTATATAGAACTTCTAGGCCTGTAAGAATGGGCCGGGCCTAATTCAGACGGACCGAGCCGAGACCAAAAAATTGATCCGTGCAGTACTCTACTATGTATGCACGGTTCAAATTCTCTAATTTCATGCGAGCGAAGCCGCTACGGGCACTGCTAGTCAGGAATAAAAGGCTTGCATGTTATTCCAAAACACTCAATTCGTGTTATGTTTCATCTTCCTCCGCGATCTTCGAGTAGATTAAAACTTTTTTTAAATAAAATACTGAATATTTACCAATTAAACTTAGTTCAAATAGGTCTGTTTATGTAATGCTATACAAATAATTTACTGCCTTCACCATTTGCTGACTTTTCCGTCAAATCGTCAGATATTCATTTTTATGTCCTTCGTTCAGCAAGTTCAGTCTACTCCCGTACAACATTAAAGTCATGTACTCTACAGAGGATGTATCCAAACATTCCATCTTCAATATCTTTATCTACGTAACTATTGTCATTTAAACGCAAGTTTAAATTTCATTTATTGTCATCAATGACTTGAAATTATTTAAGAAATTATTATTTAAGAAATCTATTTATTTTTTTAAATTTTTTTCGTAATTTATTTTAGCTTTATTACAGCAGGTCATCCATATAAGCAGGATTGTGTCTTTTCGGATGTACTTTTTGAACAGCAATGATTTTTGTAAATGATAATTTAAATTTATGTTTTATTGTTTGACTAATGGTTGTTCAATGAATGGATAATAAGTTGATTATACAGATTTAATAGTAAACGAATAAAACATTAGCAGGTATTGGCAAATATAAATATACTAAAATAGATATGAGGATTGAAAATATAAAAAAAAACTTTTGAATCAATATGGAAAAAACAAAGTTTTTATTATAAATTTTTAAATTGAAAAATTAATTATCGCTTTCTTTGAATAAACTAAGACTCATGGTTCCTTTCTTTACAGAAAATTTGTAATTTTTTAGATGATGATGATGATAATGATGATGATAGTGGTGGTGGTGGTGGTTGTGATGTTGGTGGTTGTGGTGATGGTGATGGTGGTGGTGATGATGATGAGGATGACGATGACGATGATGATAAAAAGTTATGCACTATGCACTTATGCACCACTCCATTCTTAGTTT
Source organism: Erpobdella octoculata (assembly GCA_963978895.1). Taxonomy (NCBI): domain Eukaryota; kingdom Metazoa; phylum Annelida; class Clitellata; order Hirudinida; family Erpobdellidae; genus Erpobdella; species Erpobdella octoculata. Next base: position 11,194,012 of record OZ022241.1, on the reverse strand, counting down.
ATCTGTGGTAGATTCAGAACAACCAGACACGGCATACAAGATATACAAAACTGTACAGACGCAACCAAAACAAACAACAAAGCAGATGGGCTTAGTAAGGATTTATTGAATAGTTTATAAACAAATCAATTTTTGAGACAAATGCTTTTAAAAATGAATTCCGGTTGTATAGAGAGAACTTGTAAATGTGCCTATCAGAAAAGCGCTTCAGTTGAAAGCTTCCTGTACTCAATGTTTATTCTATTTTTAGGTCTCTCTTCCTCACCCTACTCTTCGCCCTCCTACACCTACACCAACATTTATTACTTTTTCAACCCATCTTTTTCTCTCTCTTTCTCTCTAGCTTTTTAAATTTCTTCACTTGCCTCTTTCCCTCCTCTTCCTTCTTATCCATACCTCCCTCCATCTTCTCTTGCAAAACATTTCCTCAATTAATGCACGTCAATAAAATAGTGCTCTTCACGCGAGTGTAAACAAGCACTATTTACGGCTTACACAACAATCGAACGAATGAGACACTCACTTGCCCAGGTTATTCCGCGAATCTCCAGACCACGGAAAGGCACACTGCAGACCCAACCTTTGCATGCCAGCAGCCAAATTCCCTGCCATCTGCTGAACGCTGCCTATAATCCTCGCAGATTTGCAAAAGAATGATCGCCGTCGTTTTGCTTTTTCGCTGTTGTTGTTGGAATGGCGATCGCTGCTTATGTTGACGACGCATGGAGTTGAATTCAAGTTCACTTCTTCGTTCCCCGCTACGACAAGCGCGCCGTTTCCATTCTTGTCGTCCTCGACCGCAGTCACGTGACTGAGGTCGTCGCCGTTGTCGCTCGTGTTGATCTGCTCGCTGGGGACGTCCTCGGCGAGGAGGATGTTGTTGACGTCTGACGAGCTGTTGTTGATTTGTTGTCGAGATTCGGCGAGGAGTAGTCTCGAGACGTCTTCGTTGTTGTCTTGGCGCGAGTGTTGTCGCTGCTGTTCTTCTTCTTGTTGCTGTTGCTGTTGTTGGAGCATTTCGAGTTGTTGTTGATAGATGTACTGCTGCTGGCAGTTGCGTAGCTCTTGTAGTTGCCGCTGGAAAAGTTGTTGACGTTTCTGGGCATTGTCGGTTGGTTCTCTTTCTTTCCTTCGTAATTTGAACTTGCATTTGATGTCCACCAGAGTAGGCAAGCGAACTTTCGGTTTACGGAATGTATTATTCGATTTGCTGCTGGGTAGTGACTTGATATCGGTCTGCAGCTTTTGACCGCCGTGAGTAATTTGAGAGCGCTTATGATTATTATTATGCTCTCCTTCCAAGAACCGCTCGCTGAGATGATCGGGGCAGTGCTGGAGATGACAGAACTGATGTTCTTGGTAGCGTTCAAGACGTTCTGGGTAGGTTTGTGCTGATTCTCGAAGCTGGTAGAATCTATCAGTTTTATTGCCGGCTTCCGGATGTGTCGGTCCATCAATTTTGCGACCCCTTTTGAAAATTTCACGTTTTTTGGTTTGACCTTCTTCAGGCGAGAGTTGATTTTGAAATTTGTAATGTTGAGACTGGCAGTGGTGCTGTTGACCGAACGACAGTTTGAGCTTTCTCGAATTGCGATTGACGTCGTCGAATGAAAACGCTTTGACGCCCATGCACACCATTGACAGTCGCTGATGTATGCTAACATGAAAATATCTCCCTTCATCAACACAACATCAAATTTTTTATCTCATTCCTGCCTCCGTCAGGCGTCACCAGCATTTGCAGAGCAGGCGAAAGCGAAAAAAGCAGTGAAATTTTGAAAATAAAAATTTTCTTTCTTTGGTAGCACGCCAATGTCATCGTTTTGGCGGCATATACTTATATCACCCACTCTTTCTTTTCTCTCTATTCTCTCTCTTTCTCTCTATTCTCTCTCTTTCTCTCTTCATTCCTCTTACTCTCTCACTTTCTCTTCTTTTAACGTCTTCTCTCTCCTGCTTTCACTGGCGATTCACTGTGGACGTGTATGTCACATGCAGACATTCTAACATTCTAACTACTTCCACACCACAACAAACGAACAACATGGTTTCCTCCTCCTTCTAAGCAGCATAGCTTTCTCAACAGAGAAAAGAAAAAAAGAACAGCAAACTTAACTAATTAATTTAAAAAAGCACTGAAATAAAAACCATGCACCTATGTATCCATGCACCTATGCATTCATGCACCTATACATCTATGCACCTATAGATTCATGCACCTATACGTCCATGCACCTATGCATTCATGCACCTATACATCCATGCACATATGCGCCAATGCAGCCATGCATGCACCCAGTCACCCTTCTCATAATGAGCCGCATCTCTTTCCGTGCTGTTTTCTCGTGCTGCTTGACCTCATCAGCAATGACTTGATCAATCGAAAAATTCGTTGGATAATCGAGCTTCATTAATAATTTATATAAAAAACAAATTAAATCCGTTTTTAAATCATTTATATTGTTTATTTTTCTTTTAGGAAAAATACACCCTTGAGAGTTTCAGTCGACAGCTCAGTTGCTGATTATTGCAGATTTAAACAGGAGCCGCATTTCAGCAAAAGCCTGGGGGAGGGGCAAAACGTTTCAAAACCCACACACTCTAAAATACCTCCAGAACCATACACACTTTTTCCTCCCAAAATAGCTGCCCCCCAAATTACGCCCCTGGACTTAAAGAAAATAATTAGTTTAAATATTCTGAATATATTCTGAATGAGTTTAAATATCTGAACATGAAGCTGCTTGGCCACCAAGCTCCCGGCGTCTTGATGAAAATATTTTTTTATTAATAATGTAGCCGTGGTTTTGTTTCGCTGCTTTTTATTTGTTTCTGGGGCCTCTGATACCCCCTCAGCCTCCTGTCCCGCGGCATAATGAAATTCAGCACGTGCTTCATACGGCTATTTCCTGATAAAAACACGTCAAACGAAAGATACAAAAGAGAGAAAAACATTTGAAATTTGTCTAAATTGATCGCTTTTGCGTGCTTGGATAGAACAGCTTATTCCGAGTTTTAAATGTTCGACGTAAAACCGGAAAAAATCGAAGCGTTTGAATCGAAAGTGAACGATGAAGACAAACAATTGAGATGCAATGGTCATCGGTAGGATGCGAGCGCTGATAACATCATTCCAATGTCAAGATCTCTAGCATTTGCTTCATTTGACAAAATAGTTCAGGCCACAACCAAAGGAGATAGGGGGGGGGGCAATGCTACCTCATGGAAAACCGTTTTACCCGCACAGATGGTTTTTAGTAATGTGCAGACTCTAAATTCTTAAATTTAAGTTACGTTTATTCAATTTTACGGTCCATCATTTATCAACAAGTTGAAAACGAAAATACTTTTTGTGAGATTGTTGCGTTTTCCATATTTATGGGGACGTTTTCTTTCTTATCTCACAACTATGGCATTCTTCACTGTCTTCCATCGAGGCATGAAGAGAAGACTCATTTGTTCTCTAGCGGATCACTTTGAATTTTTTTAAGATATACAAGTTTTTGATTGAAAATGAAACAAATAAATTCATTGATTGAATTGTCACAATTGAACAAGCATGAACGATTCCACGAAAATACGTACGTTTTTATTTGCCTTCATTTTTGTGCGCATTCACACTTTGTGCATCACCGACACTGATCGGAGTTAAACTTAAATTTATATTCACAATATAAATCTTCGTAGAAAATCTTTGTTTCGCTTGTCGATTATTAACTGACTAAAATTTCAATTCTTTTCTTTGAGGGAATCCGACAGAGAAAACATCGAGAAAAGATTAGAACCACATTTGTACTTTTAGCCCCACATTTATTTATTTATTTATTTATTTTTGTGAAAAAGACAGAAGGACTAATACTATCAAAAACATTATAAAAAAACAAAATAAGAAAAAAAAACATAAATTGCAAAATAACTAAAAAAGTTAGGAATTTTTGTGTTTTGTTCTTTTAGCCCCACATTTGTGCTTTTAGCCCAACATTTGTGCTTTAAGCCCCACATTTGTACTTTTAGCCCGCATTTGTACTTTTAGTCCCACATTTGTACTTTTAACCCACATTTGTACTTTTAGCCCCACATTTGTACTTTTTTATATTTTAATTCAATTTGGAAAAATGATCGATTGCAAAAAGTTTACCCAAACACGAACGGAATTAAAAACATGGCAACGTGTTTAACTTGCAATCAATGGAAGAGAAAACGCCGTACTCGGGGGTTGTCGTCGTGGGGAATGAAGCACGAAATGTGTTGCTGACATGCGTCATGTGCTGACATGCGTCATGTGCTGACATGCGTCACATGCTGACATGTGTCATGTGCTGACATGCGTCATGTGCTGACATGTGTCATGTGCTGACATGCGTCATGTGCTGACATGCGTCATGTGCTGACATGCGTCACGTGCTGACATGCGTCATGTGCTGACATGTGTCACGTGCTGACATGCGTCATGTGCTGACATGTGTCACGTGCTGACATGCGTCACATGCTGACATGCGTCACGTGCTGACATGCGTCACGTGCTGACATGCGTCACGTGCTGACACGCGTCACGTGCTGACATGTGTCATGTGCTGACGTCTCATGTGTTACAGATGTTTCATGTGCTACAGATTGCAGGTCTCAGTTGACTTAGGTTCCGAGATTGCGAAGATGAGTATCCATGCACGATCTGACATGGTGATGGAATCATTCCATGGCAGGCCTTGTCTCCATCTCCATTATTCTACACGACATTGATACAGTCTTGTCGGAATTTATTTTCAATGATCACTAAAAAAAACTTTAGATCATCGAAAAAAAAAGTAAATTTCTCTATTTTAAAAAATTCCAAAATTTGTTATTACGAAAATTAGAAATTTGGCTGTAATAAAAAATTTGGTATAAGCTTTAGAAATCAAAGAACCGCGCGCAAAAAATTTTGAGCAAGCTATAAAGTAAGAAAAATAATCTAATATAAAAGACAAGATTCTTTGTCACCGTTGCAGCTCTATTCATCAAATCCCCAAAGCAGTGAATTTGATGGGTCTGATCCAATGTTTTAAATTTGTGTATAAACATTACTCGCAAATACGACCGAAAAATTAGTTGGAAAACTTTAAGTGCTGATTATAAAAGAGGTCTGTTGAGGCAGAAAGATCATTTTTCATGTCTGAAATTTTTCTAAGCAATGAAATGAAGAGACTGTCTGGTGAACTTTTTGATAAGAAGTAATTTTTTAAAGTGGCACCACGATCAAACGAGCTTTGGAGCCAAATAATGCTCATGAGACCTTTTATGTTCCTATTTCAAAGAAAGATATGTGGAAGTTTGAGTTGAAGAAAATATTTATCAACGTTGTTCATAATAAACTAATTCTTAATGGTTTTTTAAATTTCCGGACGTTTTAGGAGAATTTTACGGAACAAATATCACAAAGAACTCTAAATTTTAATTGTGAATACTTGATAAATCTATATTTAATATACTTTAACTTTAATGCATTTTTCAATTGTTCATATCATGGGCATAGGCATACCCGGTTTGACCAAAGCAATGGGCAGAGTAACTTTCCACTAAAAAATTCGTTGACCCGGGGAGTGGGGGGTTAACCGGGGTTAGAAAGTTTCTTTCTGCTAAATAATGTTTACAGCCCCTCATAAAATTTCATTTTAACTCTATTACAGAGGCGTGCTGGTTTGTAAGTTTTTAAACACAACTTTGTAACTGATAGCTTAATAAGCCACATTTCAGTTTGACAATTTTTAATGTGGCGTAAATCAGCAGACTTCTAGGCCACAAACAGGTGCGTCTTGATATTATGAATAAAACGCAATAGGCCATATTTTAAATTTCCCAGGTTGCAAACCATTTTCGCAGAGAGCGGAAAATGCTTTGTCTGGGAGTGGCCAGCCCCGCACACGCTTCCCTAATTTTTCGGATCAAGGCAGGCATACGCTATTATTCCGGTTTGTTGATTTGTTGCCGCTTATTGACTTATGAGTGGCCTCAATCTGCTGTTATATATTTTTTGCTCCCCTCATATGTAATTGCTCCTCTCATGTGATATATTTTTAAATATTTATAATTCACAAGTAATTAATCAACGAATGCGAGAAACTAGAGAGAAAGTGAAAAACACGAAGCTCTTGACTCAAGAAGCTCAGTTGACAACACGTGCTCGGTCTCCGTGCAGGTATGTTTGTGTACGTGTGTGTGTGTGTGTGCGTGTGTGTGTGTGTGTGCGTGTGCCCGTGTGTGTGTGTATGTGTGTGTGTATGTGTGGGCATACGTTAGTGTGTTTGTCGTGAGAACATCTGAGCAGAAAGTCCGCAATATTTGCTACTCAAATTTTTACATGCACACACATGAAGTTTACATGAGCCAATGACCAGCTTTACAGACGGAAAATTTTCAGGCTGGTGGAGACTGCGAAATACGCAACGCTAACAAAACTTGACAGCCGCCCGAGGACTAATAAAATAAATATTATTAAATATTAAATAAATAAAATAAATATTATTCGCTTTAGATGACTTTTCAGTCGTTCATCACCAGCACCGGCCAATGATTGTGTTTTTCCATCGAATGGTGCTGGATAGATGTACCGGAAAGTGGACTTGAGAAATGAGGTCGCCAGGCAAACAAACGAAATACAAAGCAACATCGTTCAAATTTTTTTTACAGCGGAAGAACACATATTGTAACAACCAGTTTACAGCTAATTAAGACTTTCGTGCGCTTAATCTGAGTCGTCGCAGGAGAGAACGGCTAATTAGAAGTGTAGCATTGTTAGCGATACATCAATCATTGTAACGCGTGTATCGTGGCAGATCACAATGCAGAGAGGAAGAGGAAGAAGACGATGCAAGCTCATCTGACTCTTTCCATATTAAGATGCTCCAATCTATTTTTAGTCCGGTAAACCACTGCTACTACCAGCTAAACAGCGCGTGGACGCACAGTCAATACCGTCGTCGTCGTCTTCATCGTTGTTGTTGTCACGAAAATGATCGAAGAGATTACATCAATGATTATGAAGTTCAAGAAAATAAGAACTAAGACGAGGGACGACGATGATGATTATGATGATTATAGTAATGACCAATCCGGTGGCGGGTCCAAAAATTTATGGTGGGGAGATGCTAGTACGCCATTTCTAAAAATCTTTTAATGACTTTCACACTTTCTCCTTCCAAAAAACCTGATGCCCGGGGCTGGGGGTAGTGGCAAATATACAGAATAAATATATAGGAGCTGAACTAATTATCGCTCAGGATGCAAAGATGGCCTCCAAAAACATTTAGAGTCTTCTGAATCTTTTGAAGGATCCTTCACGTGATCTACAATCTACTTTTTTCCATTGTTCTTTCCACTTTTACTATTGATTTGTCAAAAAATGCCGTATCAAGGATCAACTAAACTTAATATCAATAAACTAATGCGAACTAAATACTATTGGTAGCGCTATATTTAGACTAGTAGGTGTACTGAAACCAAACGAATAAAACTCATTACAAGTTTTTTTGAAAAAAATATTATTGTGAATTTTTATAAAATTGAATATTTTTTTAATAAATAAATAATTATTTTTTCAATCAATTGTTTTAATCTAGTTATTATGATTGTCTGTAGTGTATAGTACTTGGATTTCTGGATCCTAAACATACCTTCTTGCCTTCCGGACTGCAAACGATGGGCTATTCTGATATACTTATTCTATACTAGCGGGGTTACCCGGCGTTACCCGGGGTTTTTAGAGGTTTTTCTATCGTTTTCCATTCTCGCTCTCGATTCCTTCCCCGCTTGCTCTCCCGCTCCCGCTCTCACGTATCCGTTTGCTTTCCTATAACCGTTCGCTTTCACGTTCCCGCGCGCGCGCTCTCCTGATCCTTCTCGCTCTCCTGCTTCCTCTCTCTTTCCCGCTCGATCTCTCATTCCCGATCACTTTCCCGTTCATTTGCTTCAACTAGCTTTCCAAATCGCTTTTCCACTTTTTTCTCCCGCTCCTTTTCTTTCTTCCACTCTCTCCAAACTCCTTTTGCCCATAAAACGTAAAATAGATTTGCTGAAAGCTGCTTGAAGCTTTCAAACTTTGTTAAGTAAAATAAAATTGGATTTGGTTACGCAATAATCTATGATGTTCGTACATAGGTACTTTTTGCCTGGAAAGTTTTTTGGTCATAAAAATAAAAAAAATTAAAACTACCCTATGTCATTCTACTAATTGATATCTACTTTGCAACACCGTCTTGTCTAAATGCAAGCGCTCTTACCCTTACCACTGGACCATAGGCGTAACCAGGGGTGTTGGGGGTTTAAATTGGTATATAAATTAAAACCTTAATTCTTATGTTAATTATATAAGATGGTTCAAAATTGGCATCTAATCTATGAATTGGGGCTGCATTGTAAAAAGGAACAAGAGCATGCACGACTCCCGCTTCTCAAAAACATTTTCCTATTATTTTTGGGTTTGTTTTAGCCAATTTATTTACTTTCCAAGGTAAAATAAATGCACAGCAATTCACAAGTTTTATTGTTCAATAATGCATTGGACCACCAACCATCACCAAAAAATGATTGATAGAAGTCCCAGTTTTTTGGAGATACTTAACTTATTAGACTTGACTATGAATGGCTCAACAACTCCTTAATTCGGTTTAAACGTACATACGGACATAGCCTTGTATATATATATATATATATATATATATATATATATATATATATATATATATATATATATATATATATATATATATATATATATATATATACTAGCAGTGCCCGTAGCGGCTTCGCTCGCATGAAATTAAAGAATTTCAACCGTGCATACATAGTAGAGTACTGCATGGATCTAGGTCTCGGCTCGGCCCGTCGACAACTTGGCCCAGTCCGTTTCAAAAACCGAAATTCCTGGCCCGGCACGGCTCGTCTAATATGGGCCCGGCCCGTTTTTACAGGCCTAGAAGTTCTATATACTTGATGAAAAACTTCGGCCCGTCCCACCTTGATTTCAGGTTTAGCCCGGCCCGTCTGACCACCATACCATCAATAAAATGTCTATATACTTGGTTAAAAATTTCGGCCCGTCCCACCTTGATTTAAGGTTTGGGCAGGGCCGTATGAAGACCCTAAAATAACGGCTTGGCCCGTCCGTCCGGTGATAAACTGAACTCATCTACTTTTAACCGGCACAAAACCTCAAAATACTAATTTTCACATCTGTAGCACTTACAGTTTTTGAGTAGCAGTTATTTTAAAATCAAATAAATCTCTTTCCACTTCACATTTGAGGTCCTGGAAACCAAATTTTCAAAAAATGGTGAAACACGTATATCATTATTTTTAGAGTAGAAACTAAATACTAATTTTACTTTTGTAGCATTTACAGTTTTTGAGTAGCAGTTACTTTAAAAACCAAGTAACCCTATTTCCACCCCATATTTGAAGTCCTGGAAACCAAATTTTCAAAAAATGGTAAAACACGTATAGCATTATTTCGGGAGTAGAAACCAAATACTAATTTATACTCCTGTAGCATCTACAGTTTTCGAGTAGCAGTTACTTTAAAAACCAAGTAACCCTATTTCCACCCCATATTTGAAGTCCTGGAAACCAAATTTTCAAGAAATGGTAAAACACGTATATCTTTATTTTTAGAATAGAAACTAAATACTAATTTTTACATCTGTGGTATTTACAGTTTTTGAGTAGCAGTTACTTTAAAAAACAAATAACCCTATTTTCCACCCCACATTTGAATTCCTCGAAACCAAATTTTAAAAAAATGCTAAAACACGTATTTTATTATTTTTGGATTAGAAACTAAATACTAATTTTTACTCCTGTAGCATTCACAGTTTTTGAATAGCAGCTACTTTAAAAACCAAATAACCCAATTTTCCAACCCAAATTTGAGGTCCGGGAAACCGAATTTTCAAAAAATGTTAAAACATATATCTTTTTATTTTTCAAGAAGAATCCATATACCAAATTTCAAAATCTCTTCATTTTTTTTTCGAGATATACATTGTTTTAGAAAAAAGTTTGTTTTCCAGTTTCTTCCTCTCAGAAGCAAAATTTTCAAAAATCCTTTTTTAGTGGATGCTTACGCAATAAAAGTAATATAAGTTCCAAATTTCACGTTCTTAGGATGAGGCGTTTGAGCTCGGCGTTGATTATCAGTCAGGACATGTTCTTTTATATATATATATATATATATATATATATATATATATATATATATATATATATATATATATATATATATATATATATATATATATATATATATATATAAATTGATGACTTTTACACTTTTCCTCTCAAAACACCTGATGATCGAAAGGGAGTGGTTAAGACTCTGGTGGTTTACCAAAAAAATAAAAAAAAAAACTCGTTGATAATCTGGTGGGGGATGCACTCCTCATTCCCCTCTGCATCTGTCCCTGGTAATGACGACAACAACAATGATGGTCATGGTCATGGTAGTGGCGATGAAGATGATGAAGAGGATAAAGTGACAGAAATGAAAACCATTACTTAGCATCCTTGATTTTTAAAAATGTTTTTACAATTTTAACCGGATGTTGATGACTCTTTTCATCATTTTTCAGTTTTTTTGATTAAAAAATAAGTCTTTCTCTCTCTCTCTCTCTCTCTCTCTCTCTCTCTCTCTCTCTCTCTCTCTCTCTCTCTCTCTCTCTCTCTCTCTCTCTCTCTCTCTCTCTCTCTCTCTCTCTCTGTCTCTCTCTCTCTCTACTTTCGTTATCTCTCTATCCCAAGAATTATGTATTTCACACAACAACACTATCTTTCCATTCACTACAATTTACAATCCCACTGGCCAGCCACCCACCCACCAAACCTCACAACAATAAACTCCACCCACATTTCTATCCCGCCGTTTCAAATTTCCTCCACGAAGGTCGTTTTCACACAGCTTTAATTAGCTCAGTAAATCCTCGAAATCCACCAACTTCAACGTATTAAACTCCTCACAATTTCTTAAAACATATGAGAATGATTTTGTGTAAAGAAACTCAAATTAACTCAAATTCATTTATTGCATCAAACTCGTAAAGAAAGCTGAAAAATTCAACAGAAACACTTAATTAAGAAAAAACACAAAGTAGGAAATGTTTATATAAAAATTATGAGGGTCTGATGAATTGGTTATATGTGTCCCTTGGTTAGATCCATCTTGAGTCTCTTGCTGATATTTCAGCGTTTTGCATCGGTGCAGCCAGACGTGAAATATTTCTTGCATCGTTCCCACAACAAATCGTGATGGTCCACGTCAAGCGATTTAACAACTAGCGAACTGACAAGACTGTAATTAGAAATTTTACTGGAAACTGTTCACGGAATGAAGCTCTCAAGAATATTTGTCAAAGAAAGATGTTTTCTACCTACCCAACCAGGCCAGCAGTCAGCAGACTAGCTTAGTGCGCTGAGACAGATATATCATGTCATTTCGCGTGTGTATGTAATTCTTCTTACGTGGGTTGGGCATGTGCGCGGTAGATGAATAAACAGTTACGCATGCTTTCAGATATAACGCATACCTACCTACAACATTACCTATAATTGCACGTAGCTCGTTAATTGGATTAATGTTAAAAACATTTTAAAACCCAACAATGAACTAAAAAATTTATTTCTCATTTTATGAATTCAGTTATATAAATTCAAAAAAGACTTTTATTTCTGAGACTTTCTATTATTATTACTAACTAGCGGGGTTACCCGGGGTTTTTAAAGGTTTTTCTATCGTATTTCTCTCTCGCTCCCGTTTCCTTTTTTGCGTGTTTCCCTTCTGCTCATTCTCGCTCTCCCGTTCCCACTTTTACTCAAACTAACCGCTTTTTTTGAATATAAATATAAAAGGCGCCCCACGTTTTAAAAAATTGTGGCTTGTTCGTTATACGAATGTCCACAATTAACACGCCTCCATCAAAACATTTCTAACACTGCCCAGAAAAAAATTATTTTCTTCTTTTTAGTTCACAAAAACGTGGTATTTTAACAAGATTTTTTAACTATTTTATTTCTAATTTGTTTAGTTTGATAACGGGAACAAGTAGGTATAGGACAAAACTGTCACGAAAGAGCAAAATCTTGTAATCTTCTCGTTTATTTCGCCTCAACGTGATTTGAGCTTGCAGTTTCACTTCACCACCACCGGTATGCTTCCTTATAGACTAGATGTATTTTATGCTCAGCTTACATGAATGACGTTGAAAACTTGTTGACAATTCGACTGTATTTCCTGATAATAATCATTATATCAATGCCCTTCACCGATAGCCACCCTTCCTGAAAAGTAAGAAATCCTTTCAAAACTAAGCGCCAGTAATTCAGCGTAGATCTCTAACTCGCCTTGAGCTCAAGTCAAGTAGTTTTATTCTCATAGAAAAAAAAGAATAATCGCCACTACCTGAAGGCAGATTCAGAACTTAATCCCAGATATCTCTTCTCTACTATGACACACACACACACACACATGCTCGCTAAGTCTCTGGCGGTGAAGCGTGTTTTAATACATCAAATTTGAACGCACGGAGTATAAAAGCATTTATCGAAACTTTGTTAAAAAAATTTTTTTTTATAATATGCATTAAGTTGCAATATAAATGACGCACGATGAAATCAATAATCTCAAGGCTGCGAAAACGACTTGCGATAACTCGACCATGCTACATTAATTGGTCTGCTTGGCGTGTTTTAGTGGATCAGATCCTGTGAAACTCTTTAGTTTCCCGATTAATGTGTAAATCACAGACGAGTTTTTCGTGATCAACCGATGGCGATGAGAGATATGATGCTGCCGGTGATAACAGCATGTAGACTCTCTCGATAAAGAAAGTGAATCGAAAACAAGTTATAATGAAGAATTTATTATTCATAGCAATATACATTTTAAAACAAAAACCATCACTTTAACGATCCATGCGTTTTCATATTCTTCGTTTTGCTAATGAGATTAGCTGTAATATAAAAAAAAAGATTAATGAATGTCAAAATGGATAAAGAAAATTCACAATTTATGAAAAATATAAGTAAATTACACACAAAATATACAAACCTTTTTCATCTTTACGTTCTTTATGAGTTTGAAACCACGACCTCTTGCGTTCATCGGCAGTCTCTTTCTTATTTTTAATTATGTTCGCGGCTTTGTTTGCCTTTATTTCGGCTATCCTCAACTCTTTCTCCTCTAATTCTTCTTGTTCTATTTCTTCTATGTCTTTTTCCAATCCCTTTATTTTATCCTTGTATTTGTTAATGATCTCTAGAAAATAGAAAACGTTTAACACTAGACATTTTTCACCAAAATCTGATAATTCGATTTGTCTAACCGGAACTAATAACTCTTTGTTTAACGGGAATCTTGGACAATTTCACAATTTCTGTTAACATTTTCCTCTCCTTCTCACCAGCTAATGTCACAGATCTGAAAGAAAATGAATTCATGAGTTGCCATCATTCCATAAGAATTAGAACAGCAAACAAATTTGAAACCTAATTAACATAACTATAAACAGATTGTTTAAAAAAAACGAACAAAACAGGTGAATTTAAGATAAAAAGCATCTAGGAAAAAAATAACTTCAAGGCCGGCATACAAATCAGAAATTTTATCTAAAGAAAGAATTCCACAATAATAAACGAGTTCAAAAACAACAAAAAGTTATAAAAAAATGGCTGACCTTCCACTTTTTCCAGCTCTTGCAGTTCTTCCAACCCTGTGAATGTATCTTTCAACAGATGGTGGCATGCTGACATTTATTACCTGACATTAAATTAACATAAAATAATAAGTTCATTCATGTCATAAGTAAGATAATTTAAGAATAAATTTAAGCAAAACAATACAAATAGAAGATGGACTTTGTCGATAAAGGAGCGCCTAATCAAATGATTCTTTGATTTGATACATTTCATAAGTAATTAACAACTAATTTTCTTTTTCTTAAGCATTAAAAACCTTAAGTGAACTTGGACTTAAAATTTTAACTTTATTTTTTATTTGTGATTTGCATATTTTGTTGAACTCACACCTCATTAGATCAGCACTCAGAAATTAAAATTTTACTAATTTTTTTGGACAGCTCAAACATTTTCATCCCACAACAGCATTTTCATTATAAGCTGTTGAGCTTCTAAAAATCTAAATGAACATAAAATAACTGAAGGTATTTAAGCGACATCTAGTGATTGTCTTTTACTATTTATTCACTTGAAGCAATTTTTTAATCAGAGTAAGAAGCAGTCTCAAAATATACTGACATAAATATGTACTATATTAACAAACATTTACAGAAACAAAAAAAATCAAATTTAAAATAAAATACAAAAATAAATTTCAAAACCTACCGTCGCAACATCATCGATATCGAGACCACGCCCGAGGAGATCAGTAGCCACCAACACATCGATTTCTCTTTTCTTAAAATTTTCCAAAGCTTCTAATCTCTTTTTGAAGAAAACATATCAAGTTAATTCGCCACATTTTAATCAACAAATTAAATTTAAAAAAAACATTGCAGCACTTTAAGTGAGTTGCTTGTACCAGCCTTAATAAATTAGAATTATAAATTAAATGAAATGCAACAGACTTGTGTTTGTGCCAGGTTGCCATGGAATTCTCCAACGTTGATTCCAAGAAGACCAAGAACCATGTGGAGACGATGGGCTTCTTTTTTCGTTTCAACAAAAATGATGCATTGCGAGTGGAAGGTTCTTTTAACAAGAGCTGAAATTTATTTTGAATCAAAATTTAAGCTGTAGACAAAAATGTAATACATAATCTCTTAGTAATGCATGCAGTTATCAAGTTTAATTCCCTACATATGAATAATTCATTCAGTAAAACAACCTAATTATTTTATTTTTTAGAAGCATGCTAACTCTAGGGATAAGGTTAAATCTAAGGTAACGACTGGAAGAAAGAAAGAGGAAAAAAAAGAAAGCAAGAGATAAAATCAACCAGAGAAAAATATCTAAAAATCCCAGTTAACACTGTATAAAACACACAAAATTAAGTTTCAAACAAATTATTTTAAATCACTTCAGGACTTCACCAGATAAATATCATTTCTTGATCATTAAACAATTTTTTTTATAAATTAATATTTAAAAAAACCTGCAACAATAGCTTCCCTGTCGTTGTCATATTTCGGTCTGATCTTTACAAATTCCTGTTGCAAGTTTAATACCAAGTCACGGTTTTTATCTACAAAAACCCTGACTGGATTCTTGAGAGAAAGAAGTGCTAAATCTTTAACCTAAACAAACATCATGTATAATATTAACCTAAATTAATATCATCTTATAATATTAACCTAAACAAATATCGTGTATAATATTAACCTAAACAAATATCATTTATAATATTAAACTAAATAAATATCATTTATAATATTAAACTAAATAAATATCATATATATTATTAATTACAAAACCTTTGATGGATGAAGTTTTAAGGACATAAAAAGAAGAACAACATTGAAACCTTTTCTGTCATGGTTGCTGAGAACAGCATAGTTTGTCTCATTTTGAAGCATCTTTGTATCACTTCCTTCATCTGCTCAGCAAAGTATTCATCCAACATCCTAAAATGTAACAATGGATTTATACAACATTATATTACAAGATCTTGTCATTCTTAAAAGAAATCTTCTTGCTACTAAAAATGATTCAACAACAATAATAAAAATGATTCAATAACAATAATAAACCTGTCAGCTTCATCAAGGACAAGAATTTCAATAGAAGAAAGATTAAAATTCGGAGCATTTTCAAGATGGTCGATCAAACGACCGAGAGTTGCAATGACAACATCGGGTCCCAACCGCAGGGCCGCCTCTTGTGAACTCCTCTGAAGACCACCTGAAAGAGTTACCGAATATTACCGAGTGCTAATGAGAACGCGATTCAGCTCTTCTTTTCACAAACCTGTTGACAGAGCAAAACTAATTTTTGTGAACTGAGCGAGTTGTTTGGAGACATCGAATATTTGAACAGCAAGTTCTCTGGTTGGTGTCAATACGAGAACTCGTGTGATGGAGGTCGGGTCCGGTCGTTTGTGGAGAAGCCTTTCAATGATCGGGATCATGAATGCACCAGTTTTACCTGAATGAGTTTGTTAAAAAAATTAAATATCATAAAAACCAATTCCTCAAATGAAAAAAAAACTTTTTCATCTGTACATATTAACAAACAAGGTTGAATGAAACAAAAACTTATTCAAAGACAGCAAAACAACACACTCAACAAAAAATCATTAAATTTTAAAATCATATTTATTAAAACATTTTTTGAAACAAACCTGTTCCCGTAGCTGCACAGCCACAGATGTCTTTACCAAGCAAAGCTACAGGAATGGTACTTGATTGGATAGGAGTTGGCTTGCTCCAGCCGATTTTATTGAGAGCCAACATGATAGGACGAGATAAGTCTAGATCTGCAAAATCATTCACTTCCACAACCTCTTTTACTTCATTGCTATATGTTATTTCGGCTTCCTGGCAAAGAAAAATAAAATTTAAAAACCCCAAATCAACTGAAAGGGTTTTCAGAGATAAAATACCTTTTCCTCTTCCTCTTCTATTTCTTCTTTTTTATTCTTTGCTTTCTTTTTCTTGTTAGCTTTCTCTTTTACTTTTAGGACATCTAAATAAAGCAATAAAAATAAAAACCAACATTATAACAAAACTATAATTTATCTTAATAAATATAAAAACTAGATTTTTGACAATTTGTTGAGCTTCCTTCATAAATCAAAGATAAAAATAATATATATATATATATATATATATTTTGCGACCTCTTCGTGTTCGAAAGGGCAGCGAAACTCATACACAACGTTAGTTTTTTTTATATATATACATATAGATATAAATATATAAGCATATATATATTCATATATATACGACCAGGAGCGTGAGAGCAAACGGGGAAGGAAACGGGAGCGTGAGAGAAAAACGATAGAAAAACTTCTAAAAAGCCCGGGCAACGCCGGGCATCCCGCTAGTATTTATATATATAAATCTCGTGTCATAGTGTTTGACTTCAAACTCCTCCGAAACGGCTGAACCGATTTTTATGAAATTTTTTGAGTACATTTGGTAGGTCTGAGGATATGTTGTAGGCTATTTAGATATCTTTTTAAAATTATTTTAAAAAGTTATAATGGAAAAACAAAGAGGTGCAATTATGTCCTTTTCATAGAAAAATGCAACAGATAGAAATGCATATATATATATATATATATATATATATATATATATATATATATATATATATATATATATATATATATGCTTCCTATAAAAGAGTATCTTGAACTGTCTGATTAATTTGATTTAGTGTCGGAAACATTAAATTCATGTATTGTCATTTAGAATAAAGCTATCCTGAAAGTTCTAGAGCTCTAGGTGGTCGAAAAGTGGGAAAACGACCAGGAGCGTGAGAGCAAGCGGGAAAGGAAACGGGAGCGTGAGAGAAAAACCTCAAAAAAGCCCAGGCAACGCCGGGCATCCCGCTAGTATATATAAAAGTAATAAGCTACACATTCAACTTGACAAAACTAGCTGTGCTTAATACAACCTTGCATATGAGCAATAATTTTAATTTTGACAGAACTACTAAACTGTTAGAAATTGCTGTCCTGTTGTTTCATAAAATTTCAACAACAAATTTAAGAATCAAGTAACCTTCATTAGGTATATTTTCATCATCCTCATCATCATTAGACTCATCATCTGAATCTTTTTCTGTTGATTTAACTGTTTTTTCATTGCTTGATTTAGTGTCTTTCTTCATTTTTTTCTAAATTAAACAATTTTAATTAACTTGAATCTTGATAAAACAAGAAAATAAAAACACACCCTTCTTAAATAAAATGTGAAAATAAAAACGCACCCTTCTTGCTTTAATTTTACTATCAAGGGATGTCATGATTTCTTCTTTCTTAGAAACTATAATTTTAGGTTTTTCATCTGTGTCCTATATAAAACAAGCTCTTGAATTAAACATGAATAATGTTCAAATATAGGATAACATCACATATGAAAACCACAAAAAAAAGAATGAGTTGAAACTTTAGCAAATAAATTTTAAATAAAAAAATATATAATCAGAATCATGTATATAACTTACAGAATAATGAAATTCAAACCCTTCGACAAAATCAGTTTTGACAATTTTTCTCTTTTTTCTCGGTGCAGCCTTAAGTTCAAAATAGAAAAATATTTTCAAATATAATAGCAAAAATAAAATAGAATAAATTGTTTGAGTTTCATTTAAATTGTAAATATCAATTTGTGACCTAGTTTATTTCTAAATATTTCTTCCTAAATTAAAACAAAATCCTAGTGTTGGAACAATTGCATAAAATGCTAAGAAAATTACTCTTTAAATTTTCCTTATGAGACCCTTGACAAAATAAATTAACAGTGATTATAACAATGCATTTAGAAAATTATAAACAAAAAAAACTAGATAAAATGAGAAAAAAATTAAAAAAATGTACAACACATGGTCCTTTTGCACATGAATAAATATTAAAATTTCTGAACATGACAACATAAAATCCATTACAGCTCCTATTGCATCAAAAAGATTAAGCCGCTCGCTACCTGGAAAACCAACTAACAGCTCAATAATGCATCATTTCGGAAAGTTAAAAACATCAAATGGTCATCGAATTTTAATATTTTATAGTAATGTTCAAGTTTGACATATATAGCCTAAATGAATAATAAAATTAAGAAAGATGGAATAAAAAGTTTTATGAGTTATAAATGATAACTTCCCAGGAATGTTAATTAAAAGTAAAGAAAAGCAACATCAAATACTCTCTTGGACAAGAAAAGAAATTTAAAAGCTGGGCAATTCATAGAAAAGATTGGCCGGTTTTTCAACGTAAATTATATTTAAAACATAAGTAAAGACTAGTTACAACATAAATAATTAAAAAACAGAAAATTATAGCACTTTAGAACATTTAAAAGTTGCTCTCGAAGCTAAGTAGTTCTCAGTGAAGATCTATTTGTCAATAGCGATAGAAGTGAACAGTTGGAATAATGAAAATAAAAATTAAACACATTTAAAATAGAAATACGAGTTGCGTAACCTACTTCATGTCTAAAACAGTTTCTTAAAAAGCAGCGGTTTTGTCAATATGCCTTAAGACAAATAAAAATTGTATTAATTAATAATCTAAAATTTATTTGTTATTTTATTTTAATATTAACTTTTCATTCCTTGAATTGTATTATTCTGTGTGTCAACACTGGATATTTTTGCTTAAAGTTGCTTTTTAATGTTTTTCTGTCCAAATCTTTCTTGTAATATGTTCTAATAATGTTCTGTGCATATTCTATTAAACCATTTTTAAACCGTGTTTTAGCGAAATCGGTCCATGACGCTAAATTAGGACATCAGCTGCCAAAATATAATGGGCCGGTTGTAAACATTTAATGTTTTTTACATTTACTTTTTTTAAATAAAAATTGTAAATCCTACATTTTAAAGAAAAAATTTTAATAAAATATATAAGGAGAAAATAGAAACCAATTTTTCTAATTCTACGGATATTAAGAAAATGAACGGTGAGATAAGCAGATGAGGTCGATATGACAAGGTGCACGCCATGGCAATAAGTGGCAAAATTCTTATTGACATAGCGATAGCAGAGGGTTAGGAATAGGGTTAATATGCTAATAATATTAATAAAACGCTCCGCCATGTCAATAGCAATTTCGTCGCTTATTGTCATGGCGTCTTCTTGTCAATAGTACTGACCAGACCAAATAAGTTGAAAATGACTCCGATTGGCCCATGCGGTATTTAGTCTTTGGATGATGCGGTATTTGGTCATGGGCCGATGCGGTATTTAGTTACACCGCTTTTTAATGATGTCCAACTTTTAAATATCTGGTAAAGATCTAGTATAGCGTCATCTGCCGATTTCTATAAAAACTCGGTTTAAAAAACTGTTTAATAGAATAAGCTTAGAACATTATCAGAACATACTATGAAAAAGTTTCTTACAGAAAAACTCACAAAAACCGACTTTGAGCAAAAATATCCAAAGGCATTGTTGATATGCTGAATAATACTATTCAAGGAAAGAAAGGTAAGGAAGTGTTAATATTAAAATAAAATTTAAAAAAATAATAAAATAACAAATAAGTGGGAAAGTGTTCAAAATAATTGTTCAATTATTTAATATGCATCTTACATTTAAAAAAATCAAAGGGCTGAGCAGAAATTTATCCGTGACTAGCGGGGTACCCAGCCTTGCCAGGGGTTTTTCTATCGTTTTTTCTCTTGCTCCCGTTTCCTTCCCCGCTTACTCTTACGCTCCCGCTCGGTTTCCCGCTCTCGATCGCTTTTCCGCTCCTGGTCATTTTTCCGCTATCTATTGCTTTCTTGCTCACGCTTGCTCTCCTCTTTCCGGTCACTTTCTCGTTCACTCTCCACATGATTCTGGTAGCCACCATGACCTCTAAAACTCAGAATTTCTGCTCCAAGAAATATGGTCGAAACCGTAATAAAGACAACCGAGTACTTTTACTTTGATATTGTTTTATTTTTACTTGGTGTTCGGCTGCTAATTTATTGTTCTTAATGTTTTTTATTTGTCTTAAGGCATATTGATCAAAACCGCTGCATTTAAAGAAACGGTTTCAGACATGGAGAGGGTTACGCAACTCGTACTTCTAAAGCAAACTAATATTTCTCAATTTTTTACTTCCATAAGTTTTTTATTTCTTTTCATAAATTGTCTATTTTTATTTTAAATGTGTTTAATTTGTATTTTCTTTATTCCTACTATTCACTTCTGTCGCTGTTGACAAATAGATCTTCATCGGGAACTACAGTAGCATCGGGAGCAACTCTTAAATGTTTTAAAGTGCTATAATTTTTGTTTAGTTACTTATGTTGTAATTAGATTTTATTTATGTTTTAAACATCATTTACGTTAAAACCCGGTCATTTTTCATAGAAATCGGCCGATGACGTTATACTAGAACTTTACCTAAATATCCTATTTAACTGGTACTTCCGTGTGATTTTGTGTTGTTTAATGCCGAACTAATTTATTCCCCTCCTAAGTCCTAAAGGAAAAGATAGCAGATTCTTTTTTTATTTCATGACACAAAAACGTTTAACAGACTAACCGTCAAACCAACTCCTAAATGTCTTTGCAAAAAAAGATATAGATTGATTTATACAAAGAAAAAGCTTAAAATGAGATGAGGTAATCAATAAGCTACTTTGAAAATAACTACAATACTACAATTAAAAAAACAAGACAATTACTCGGATCTCAGCATCAGAATCCGATTCTCCATAAATTTGTATTTCATCATTTTCGTTGATAGCAGGAACTAAAGCCAATTTAGCACTCATTTTATTATGTTCCCAGCTCTAACTCGTGTCTTCCAAAATTTAGCGATAATATAAACAAACAATTCCATGCAGCATAGAAAAGAATATTGAGCCTAAACAGTTTTGCTTCCTTGGTCAACAAAAATATTTTTATTTACAAATTTACTTATTATTTTTTAAAAATAAAATATTTAAATTTGCTAAGTAAATTTTTTTTATAAAATTATCTTACTCACTTCTCACCTCATCATAAGGTGATTTGCCCCGCCTTAAAGCGCCTTATTTAGTCGTCGTATTTGTATTAGAAGCGGTTAATGTTTGGTGGTGATCAGCTGTTATTTTCCTGTCATGAAACGTTTTAGAAAGGTGAAAAGTTACTTAATATTTTAAAAATGCTTACACAACATGTTTAAAAAATATCGGGTATTACTGTGTAGTATGTAATGATAATTGTAGTTGTTTTTTAAGAGCAGGTTCAATTTACATATCTTCACATGACATTTTTTGTTTTATACTGCAGAATTATGTTACAAGTGTACCATTGTATTTAAGTAAGTGGTAGCTTTTGTTTTAAAATATTTATTTATGGACACATTTTTCTAAGTTTTTGTTAATTTATTTTAGTTTTATTGTTGTGGCATACTGGCAAATTTGCATTGATACAAACATTTAAATATGCACCTAGACTGGGTTTTATGCAGTGTCAGCCGATTCGTAATGTTAAGAAGCCTTTGAATAAAGTTAGAGATGTTGCTTACAAAGTTGTTAGAAAAAGTTCCCAATTGAAACAAACAAATTACAAAAATATTTGTTTTGTTTATTGCAATTTAAAATTACTGTGCTGGAAGCAGTTTCACAGGTTAGATTTTAAGTTATGTTAATTAAGTTAATGTTTTTAATTAATTAATTTAATTAATATTAAAAAACATTTGATTAAATAAAATAGCTAGACAAATTTTTGTAAATGCAGGATATTATATCGGTTTCCCCAAAGAAATTGGTGGAAAAAATATGCCAAAGTTAAGCTGCCATCGTGTAATGCAAACAATGGAAAACTTTCTATTAAAGATGGTTACAAATGTGTTTGTAGGTCAGTTAAGAAAGTCCCTTCTTTAACTGATCAGAAGCTATTAAAATCTCTACATTACAGCATTAAGGTTAGCCTCAATTTTTCAAAACTGATGCCCTCTTATTGGGGTTTCGATTAGTTATGGAGATAAGTTAATTTAAATGTTGATTTGTTTATTTGTAAACTGACAAATTATTTTTGACCACTACTATATTTTTTACCTAATGATTTGAACAACTGCAAAAAGTAATTTTTTATTGATTTTTTCTATTCTGTTTGCTTTTTGATTGTGATGGTTTTATGAGAAATTAATTAATTGGGGTGAAAATACTTTAAATCATCATTTTAATAAAACAAAATTTCAGCTTTCACCAATGAATTTATCTACATATCTATATATTTATTTTCATCTACAATAGCAAATATGTCTTTTGTAATTGATTAATTAAAAATTATTGGTAAGATGGCTTTTGATTTTTCTTAGTTCTTCTACTAGAAATTTGTTGGTTGACTTCTTCAGATGCTGTTATCTTACAGCTGACGGTTGCATTTACTTTCATCATGCTTTTATATCATTTGATAACTTTTTATAATTTTTCATTTTGTATTTCTGTCTTTTCGATTTAAAAAAAACTCAACTTGCACTTAGTGGGAACTTGAATATTTTTTCAAATTCATTTGAGTTTGATCATTACCATTGCAGTTGAGGTTGTATCGTCACTTACCTTGGAGAGCAATTTCTAGATTGTGGGGACAACTTAACAGCATTGAGTTGCCTCGATGTTTTAGAAAACCTGCCTACAGTTTCTACATTTGGGTGTTTAACTGTCGAGCGGAGGAAGGTATCATTCAAGATTTGTCGCAATATCGAAATCTTTCTGAATATTTCAGAAGGTTGTTGAAACCTGGCGTTCGACTCATTGATTTTGAATCTGCTTTGGTACGTGGGCTTTTGATATTTATTGATTTTGAAATCAATTGTTTCATTTTTAGGTAGGGCCATTTAAAATTTGAGTAATTGTTTTTAGCACAAGTTGAGATCATTTGTTTATCCCAAGCCAAGATCATTTGTTTATCACAAGTCAAGATCATTATCACAATTCGAGATCATTATTACATGTTAAGATCATTATCACAAGTCAAGATCATTATCACAAGTCAAGATCATTATCACAAGTCAAGATCATTATCACAAGTCAAGATCATTTGTCATTCCCAATTCAAGATAATTTCTCATTCACAAGTCAAAATCCTTTGTTTTTAATTTTTATTTCAGATCATTTTCCCTTTGTTTTCAGACTAGTCCAGCAGATGGCAAGGTGTTGTATTGCAGTCAGGTGAAGAATGGTGTACTGGAACAAGTCAAAGGTGTCACATATTCTCTCGAACAATTTCTTGGACTTTCTTCAAACGAATTTGATATTCATCCTCAAAAGATAAAATTTTCACCTGATGGAAAAGATAATTTGGTTTTAGATCAAATAAAAAGCTACGAAACGAAAGAGAAACACATCCACAAGACAATCCGAAGAATGAATTCAACAACAAAAACAACAAATCTCTTATCCAATCCATCTCTTAATGAACTTTTCTATTGTGTAATTTACCTGTCTCCTGGAGATTACCACAGATTTCATTCACCTACTAACTGGAATGTCCAGAAAAGAAGACATTTTCCAGGTGTTATTTTCAACTCAACTTCTTTGATGAAGTTTATGTTTCAATAATAAGTTTAACATTTAAGGAGAACTGTTCAGCGTAAATCCATCGGTAGCTAAATGGCTCAAAGGACTTTTCAACATGAACGAACGTGCTGTATACTTCGGACAGTGGGTTCATGGCTTCTTTTCAATGACATTAGTTGGAGCTACAAATGTCGGTTCAATTTCCGTCTATATCGACAAGGTAGCTAAGGCAAAAACGTTCTCATTTTTAGTAAAATTATGCTTTAAAAATTTTTTTTTCTCCAACAGAAGCTCAAGACAAATGTGCCTAAATCTTCTAAAAATGGATGCTATATTGAGAAACATTTTGATAAAGAATGCACAAAAACAAAGCATATTGAAAATGAATCAACAGAATCATCCAGTTCTGATTATGACTCATTTAGTTCATCAGACAGCTCCGAGAAATGTTCGTCATTCGACAGTGACGACGAAATCAAAAGTAACAAACATGGAATTTTTCTTAAAAAAGGAAAACTTTTTGGAGAGTTCAACTTTGGCTCAACAATTGTTTTGTTGTTTGAGGCTCCAAAATCATTCACATTTTCAATTGTTCCAGGACAGAAAGTAAAATATGGACAAGCTCTCAGCTGTCCTTGATTAATAAATAAATAACTTATATGCGTGTATGTGTTCACATTCATCTCAGATGTTCTTGATTAATAAATAAATAGCTTATATGCGTGTATGTGTTCACATTCATCTCAGATGTTCTTGATTAATAAATAAAATATATAAATTATATACGTGCGTGCCTGCACATTCATCTCATGTGTTTTGTATCTATGTTTTATGTTTTTGTTTCTTAATTGCAATTCTATAGAATGATTTTTTAAGTTTTTTTATGGAAATTTCACAACAATTTGCTAGTTTTCTTTTTTTTTTTGTTATGTACACGTGTAATGGAGAATCTCTTTTTGCTTCACCAACTGCAATGTTTGTTGAAACTTACTAAACAACATAACTATTTCTTCTCCAATTCAATAATTTCACCAGAGATGAACTGAAAATGATTGTTCCCATCTAATTTCGAATTTAAAAAACTTCAACCTCCTTATGCACAATTATTTTTGAATCAATAAACATTCAATGTCAAAAAGTGCACTGCAACAGATTCAACTTCAGTTCAATTAGGCAATTGACTGCACATATCAATATCAGCTCATTACACAGACCAAATAATTGTATTAATTATACTAAAGATTTTTCAATAAATTTTTGAAATAAACAGTTTTTTTTATTTTTGTATCATGTTTAAAAGCTAATATAATGCCTACTGAAAAAAAAAAACAATAAAAAAACTGTCCGAGAAGAGAGAAAAAATATAATGTAGTTTGTTTATAATGTTCATTGTTCTGAAATAATAATACACATTCACATCTCGCATTTTTCAGAAATGTTGTCGCTTTCCTCCCTGACTTCCACTACCCCTCGGTCCCCGGGTCCTCCTTGGAGCAGGTGAACTGAATTCAGGATTCAGGAGAGGAATGATATTAGCAGATCGAACACCGCCTCTTCCGCCCCTAGTTTGATGGTAACCTCTCCGGGTTTGTACTCCAGAAGCCCCCGGTGTGAGTGCCGCAGGTGCTAGAGAAGATGGACCAGCCTGCAATGTCTGTATTGGTGCCACTGAGGAAGAACTGGTTGATGGTTCATCCCACACTATTTTTTGAATCTTTGGCTTCTGCTGGGCCGCTGTGTTCAAAACAAACAAGAACTTTAATGAGAATATTGCTAAAGAAATAAGAGGCATGAAAATTACAAAACAATTCATACCATGCATTTCATGTTACAAAACAATTCAT
This sequence comes from Erpobdella octoculata, assembly GCA_963978895.1. Lineage (NCBI taxonomy): Eukaryota > Metazoa > Annelida > Clitellata > Hirudinida > Erpobdellidae > Erpobdella > Erpobdella octoculata. The sequence continues at coordinate 11,168,024 of OZ022241.1, read as the reverse complement.
ACCATGCATTCCATGTTACAAAACAATTCATACCATGCATTCCATGTTTATCGGATGAGACGGATTCACTAGATGTTTTGTCGTTGATCTTCAGAACTTTACCACTGGATTCGCCACTGTTAGCTACATCATCTCCTCCTGTATTGTAAATTCCATTTTTATCAATGATGATCACTGCATTCTTACTTATTGAAATGTTTTTTTAATAAAATTCAACCCACTGTGTGTCTGTTGTGATGTCTCGCAGTCTTCAGACTGTTCTTCATAACCATGAGTACCATCCAGATGTCTACAAAGGTATAACAACTATTAGTAAAGATCATCATAGCTTTAAAAATACCACATCAATCTCCTCTCAGACCAAACGGCTCCCTATCCTGCTTCATATATTTCCTGTTTATTTCTCTACATACCAAAACCATATATATAATTCAAGTTCTTATGGTCCTGGTTTACAAACCATCTCAATCTGACATGTCTGATGACACAAAGAAATTCCAAAAGACAGTATAAATCTTTTTAATAATGACATTTTTAATATTCATGAGATAAACACAAGAATGATTAACAGGCATGTGATGTATATAATTGACAGGCATGTGATGTATATAATTGACCGGCATGCGATGTCTATAATTGAGCAGCAACCTAAGTATCTTATAAATAATCACACCACACATCCTATCTTACGCTCTGCCTTCTTTAAACATTGTATAATATTCACAGCCAACAGCAGATAACATATAAAATAATAATAGTTACAAGAATAACAAGGAATAACAAAGTCTTACTCTTTCCCATCATCTGTGTCTTCAGCCTCGCGTCTCTCTTCATCATTGTACGGAATTCCTTCGCCACCCGTCAAGTCATCATCTCCCTGATCAATCAAATCATGCGAAGCAGCTTCATCAAAGTCCAACAAATCCATATGGGTTTGGTCCATTCCTAAAACTGTTATTGACAACTAGGTTAATACTAATATCTCTCAGGTGCAGCAAACCAACTAAGAATGCATAAATACCTCCTTGCTGGGCCAATCCGGAGTGATCTTCAACCATTTCCCGAAATGGATAATGCTCATCGACATGAGGAGATCTGCTCAGAAACAAAAATAATTTTATTGACTGAACATTTAATTCCTATGTAAACCTCACTTATTAACAATAAAACTACTCCCAAATAAAACAGAAAGTTTACAATATATTACTTATATTATCTTAAAAAACAATCTTTCAAGAGAATTAATAAACAAATATAAAGAAAATAAAACAGACTGTGTTCCCTCTATGAAGACAAACTGATTCGTTGGAGTGCTCGGTACAATTCCATCATCTCCGATTTCGTAACCTTCTTGATGGTGCTGTAGTTGGAAATCAACACAGAGTAGAGTAAACATGCCAATCAAATGCTTAAAAGCTTTCAGCTTAACAGAAGAATATAAAATTAAAATAAAATGATCAGCTAAATGAAGACCACTTACAGCTTAACAGAAGAATATAAAATTAAAATAAAATGATCAGCTAAATGAAGACCACTTAACAGAAGAATATAAAATTAAAATAAAATGATCAGCTAAATGAAGACCACTTAACAGAAGAATATAAAATTAAAATAAAATGATCAGCTAAATGAAGACCACTTAACAGAAGAACATAAAATTAAAATAAAATGATCAGCTAAATGAAGACCACTTAACAGAAGAATATAAAATTAAAATAAAATGATCAGCTAAATGAAGACCACTTAACAGAAGAATATAAAATTAAAATAAAATGATCAGCTAAATGAAGACCACTTACAGCGAATGAGAAAGAAGTCAACATGCTTCTACTGGTCGCTGGAGGAATGAACGAAGTTTGTGGATTGTCCGGTTGAGAGAATCCGGTCCTCATGTACTGCGATGGAAGGAGAGGAGTCGAATCGGATGACGAGGAACTCTGCTGTGGAGCAGCTTCTAGCAACAACAACAATGATAATAATAATTATAATAATAATTATTATAATTATAATATTAATTATAATAATTATTGTACTAATAATTATAATAATAATAAACCACTTAGTTACAAACCTTAATATTTGTGAGAGAACTATTATATGACTAACCATGAGTGAGTGATGCAGAAGATGAAGGTGGCAGAACTTCAAGTGGTGCCATGCTGTCTCGCTCTTCATCATCTTCTTCTTCATCTTCATCATCATCATCCAAATTTACTAAAGAATTTTCATCATCTGATAAAAACAATTTTACCAATTTAAAAAATTAGATATATTCGATCTTTTAACTAGTTTAGAGCAGTACAGAACAACATTAATACAAACCGTCTTCTTGAACATAATTGTCGTTATCAAATCCTCCAGTTGTTTTAACTTCGATATCGTAGTCCAGGTACTCTTTATCCTCTCTCTGTTTCACAGCAAATTGAATATATTATTCTAAACTAAAAAACTACACTTTAAACAATAATAAAAATAAACTACAAACATTAAAAAATAGAAATTAACCTCTTCAGAATCAACATATTCTTGTCCTGCTTCTTCTGTACCAGCTTCCTGTTCTTCATATTCAACCGAGTTGATTTCCTGATATTCTTGGTCAAACTTCTACACAACAAAAGTTATGACAAAACAGGTTTAAAGTTACCATACCCAACTTCAATTAAGTCACATAAATTATGCTAATAATAACAGTGCACAAACCTCATCATCCTCGACAAAGATGACATCATCATCTTCATCGTCGTCATCATTATCATCACGACCTCTCTGTGAGCTATGGTCGACTCGTTCTTCCAGCATGTGTTCATCCTCGCCCAAAACATCTTCTTCTTGGTTGACAACATCTTCAGCACCGATCACCATCATCATGTTGTCATCTACCTCACCTGACACTTGACCGGATGTCGTAGGATCGGTCGAATTCGTCGGGTCGTATTCAAGGTCCTGGTAATCTGGAAGTTCATCCGAAGTAGCCATGTTGTTCAGTCCTTCGGTAGATGACGTGCCAAGCAGTGGAGTTCCTCTTGAGTTGTCCTCCTGATGGTTTAGATAAATTGAAAAAAAAAATATTAAAAGTTTCAGAGCTGTAAATTTTCGGAAAATGGTCTAAACCTTGATAGCAAAATTTCGCAGACAGACAAACAAACATACAAAAAAACGTTTATATGATTATTTTAATTCTCATGGTATTCTAAACGATTGTCAATATGGTTTTCGCAAAGGTTACTCTACATATATGGCAATTACTAACTTTCATAACAGAATACTTAAAGATTTGGATTGTGGCATGTATTCTATTGGTCTCTTTTTTGATTTGTCAAAGGCATTTGATACTGTTGATCATGTCATCTTACTTACTAAACTCAGCTGCTATGGTGTTGGTGGTGCATGTTTAAGATGGTTTGAAAATTATTTATGTAATAGAAAACAGTTTGTTACTTACAATGGTTTTAGCTCATCGGAAAAATCTATTTCTTGTGGGGTTCCTCAAGGTTCACTTTTAGGCCCTTTGTTATTTCTTATTTATATTAATGACATTGTTTCGTCTTCAGCGTTTTTCGAATTTACCTTGTATGCCGACGATACTAACGTCTTAGCTTCTGACTATTCACTTGCAACCTTAATTGATAACATAAACAGAGAATTAATGTGCATCTCTGATTGGTTTATAAAAAATAGACTTTCTCTGAATATGGATAAAACATGTTTTATTATATTTCACAATCCGCAAAAGAGGATTGACATCGGCAGCATAAGACTGTGCATTCGTGATAGTGAAATAGCTAATGTATCCTGTACAAAATTCTTGGGCTTGTACATTGATCAACATATTACTTGGAATGATCACATACGATACATTTCTATGAAAATTTCAAAGAATATTGGTGTACTTTACAAAATCTCATGGTTCGTCCCCTCTAAAATTCTTTTGCTGTTGTATTATTCACTGATTTATCCATACCTAATATATTGTAACTTCATATGGTGTACTAATTATAAATGTCGAATTTCATCTCTGGCTATTCTTCAAACTCGAGTTCTAAAAATCATATTTTGTCATCCCTTCTCTTCCCCGGTGGAACCTACTGCTACCAATATTTTAACAATTGATCAGATTTGCATTTATCAATCACTTTTATTTATGTATAGATATCATAATAACTTACTTCCTCATACCTTACTAAATTCCTTCTCAATGACATCTTCGGTTCATTCTTATGATACTAGATCTACTAATCATTATCGATCTAATGTGATTCATACAACTCTAAAAATGTATTCAATAGGATTTTTCGGTCCACGGTTTTGGAACTTTCTGCCTTCGGACTACAGGGCTCTGGGCATTGATGCCTTCAAGAGAGCGGTTAAGCAGCTGGTTGCGTCTACACGCTTTTGTGACTTTATACCGTGTAAATAGGTTTTATTATAATTTGTATAGGATGTTTCTCTAGCGGGATTAATATCCCTTTCAAATGTCCTACATGATTTACTTTTTTTAGGTTGATATTTCTGTTCTGATTTTTGGTTTTTTCTGTGAATAAACGTCTTGAAAAAAAAAAAAAAAAAAAAAAAAAAAAAAAAAAAAGGATGGACAAGTGATTAAATATTTTAAAATGGCGAAAACCATTCCTTGTTTAAGGATAAGGATAGGCACATTGTAAAACTAGGTGAGTGAGTCAGCATTTCAGACACAGCCAGTGAGTAAGTGAGGCTGTGAGATTATAAAAGTATATCAATTAAATGACAACAAACAGCACACCTGATTGTTATAGAGACCGTGACCTTCAAGGGAAGTTGTGACTGGCTCAGAATCTCTTTTCACCTTGTAAATTGAAAAAAGATTTTGTTCATTCAAGAATACACATTATAAAGAAAAACGTTGTTCAAAATACTATTGCAACCAATAAATAATAAAGTATAAGCATTCAAAGTAAATCAATTTAAAGTGAGACTAAAAATTTCCCGGCTTCTCAATATTAAATCTTTACAAACGAACCATGGCAATTGCTTGTGAAAGCTGCTGTGCATCGATTGGCTGAGCTCTCGAAGCAGCTTCCCTCTCAACCTCATGGGCAGGTGGCAGACATGCACTTGCTGCTGACTGAGTTGTATCAGCTGCTTCTCCTATCTAGAAGCAATGAAACAAGAGCAATTAAAATAATATTGATTATCAGCACACAACATAACATGTATATCACATGTTATATGTGAAATAAAAGAAATTTAAATGCTTACCAGAAGTTTGGATCGTTTTGATGGAGCTTCCACTTCATGCTCACTCGAATCATCTTGACTGTAATTTTAATAAGCAATTAAAAACAAGATTGAAAATAAGACAACCACCATAATTAGGTAATCAAATAAAATGAACATTCACCTCTTATTTTCCTCTCTCTGCCTCTTATTAGAATTGACGTTCGGACCGATTCCACTTGGACCGCCTGCCTGAGAAGACATGGAACTGCCCTCACCGAGCTGTATACTGGCAGTGCTCATGGCGGGCAGGGGGGCATGTTCCTGAGACGTCGATGGACCTCCAGGCTCTCCAGATGATGAAACTAATAAATATTCAATCGGCTGTCATTTTGAAGTCAACAATGTGAATGAAAAAAAAAATTAATACTGAAAAATAGTCCTTTGAGCTGCCATATGACTCGTATGATACGAGACAACCTCATTAATAAACAAGCAGATGTAATTTAATCAGTTTATTCAACCTGTCGATTCTTCAGTGTGTGAAACAGGTTGTACTTGCTGTGTTGGTCTCATGACTTGATGAGAAGTGATCACAGATTGTGATAAAATCACATTCGGTGTGCTCTCATCTGAAAAGACATAACGTCGTTAATTTACAGCTACCATATAAACAACATCTTCCTTATGTTTCCATTAATAATCTGCTTCCTCCTTACAAAAATACAACATCAACAACCACAACTTTGAACTAACTTTCTTGAACATTGAGAGCAGTTGGCATGACAGTTGCCATCGGAGTTGTCAAGGTAACGGGCTGAGACTGGGCGACTGCCATCGGTCTGATGGAAGCAACCATGGTAGCTGTCGATGCGAGTACTTCGGCATTTCTTCTGACAGGCTGGACAGGAGTGGAATATTTCTGCTGGTGGGTGGGGTTGGCAGCCGACGGGTTACACGTCATTGGTCGAATGTTTGCTCGACGTTGCCCCATGTCCGATGGCGTCCCGGTAAGTCTTTGTAATTCGAAATTAAATTATTTTAAATAAATTATTATTATAATATAAATAATTAAAATGAAATGTATTAAGGATTTTAAAAGAAGAATCATTAAGCAGTCGTACATGTTTCTTTCGACAGGTGGTGCGGTCAATATCGGTTTACTTGTATGTTGAGAGACTTGCTTTCTCAACTGTTCAATTTCTTTCTGCATTAGACTCATCTGCAAGCAAAATATTCATTTTCAAACATCATGTTAATGTTACATAAAATAAATTCAAATTTTTTGAAAAAAACTTACTCTTTGTTTGAGTTCAAGATTTTCCTTTTGCAATCTATCGCACAACTCTCTGGCGCTGTTCAACTCTTGCATGGTCTCTTCAATTTGCAAGGACCACTCCATATCTAAATTATTCAAATACATATTGAAAACAATTAAATAAAATACAAAAAAAAAGTAAATTTGATAAAATAACACCTCAACTTTTAAATTCCAATAAACGTGTAACAAATTTCCAACCTCTCGCAGGACTTGTCTGCTGATCCTGACAATTTTTCTCTCTTAAATCGCTATTCGAAGCAGATGTGAGCAATACCTTCCTTAAGAGATCTTCATTCTCTTTCGATAACTTTTCAATATCTGCTTTCTGATCTTCCATCTTCTTCTTGGCACTGACCAAATAACTGCGAGCTTGCGAGTATTTCTTATCTAAATCTTTTTTTTCTTCGGCAGCTTTCATGTTGTCGTCGGTCAGTTTTTGGTTTTCGTCTGACAGTTTCGTAACGTCTTCGGTGAGTTTGATGTTTTCTTCGGAAGTCCGAGATACAACCTTGGTCAGCTGTTCTCGTTCCTTCTTCAACGATTCAACCTCAGATGAAATGTTTCTCGCTCCTTCTTCTGATCTCTTTATTTCGTCAACCAGTTTGCTGTGAGCTGCTTCTACTTCTGTCTTTTCTTTAATCAACTGAGTGTGATCCTAAAAAACAAAAAAATGTATTCGGTTATGATCAAATTAGTTTCTCTGCTAGTCTTCTGTGCCAGTTAAACAGCTCTTTATACATAGATATATTCCTAGTGAATCCGGTATTAGAGACATGCACGAACTGAGCTATATCAGCTCGTGCATGTCTCTACACCATAGTTTTTGCCTCTTACACCAATCAAAGTGATACATCAAGTTCTATATAACTTAGAACCACAAAAAGATACACAGAGAGCTGATGACACAAGTATTAATTGCAGCCACATCATAAGATCATCCCAAAGAATGTATTAGCCATAAAATGATCATATTAATAACAACAGTAATACTAATAAACAAATAATCACCTGTTTCAATTTATTCAATTCCTCTGCAAGATGAGATTCTGAGGCTTCTAAATCCTTTAATTTCTTATTGGAAATATTTGCATTGGCATCCATTGCAGACAATCGACTGTTAAGATCATCTATGGTCTTTTGCAGCTGGAGAACTTTCTCCACCTCTTTGCTATATTGCTGCTCACTGGCTGACAACCTCACTGAAAAATTAATTGATAAATCATATAAACAAGAAAGAGATAACTAGAAATTTAATTAAATTAATTAATTCAAAACAAACCGTGCAAGTCGGCAATCATATCGGTTTGATCAGACTTCAACTTCAATTCATCGAGTTCTTTCTGGACTTCTTCTGCTTGCATTCTATATTTTCTTCCTATTTTCCTCAGCTGGTTGATCAGAAACAAAAACAATTTGTAAATGATCAGAATTCAGTTTGTTAACTGACTGCATATTTACAGTTTGTTAATTGACTGCATATTTACAGTTGGTTAATTGCATATTCACAACTTGTTAATCGACTGCATATTCACAGCTTGTTAATCAACAATATATTTAAAACTTACTTGTGCAATGGTTTTATTCTTTTCCTCGGCATCGGCTTCAAACTGACTTTTCACACTCGTTAATTCTTCACTGATAATGAAAAAATAACAATTTAAATAAAATGAATCAAGATTTTGTATCAATATGGTAGAATTTGCAAGAATTTCTTCATCTAACCTGGTCTTCTCGAGTTGTATTCTTGATTGTTGCAATTCATTTCTGTAAGCAAAATTTTTAATGTAAATATCAAATATACACGAGAGCGCATACTCTGCTGCATCCCGCTCGCTTTTACTAATTCTAGAATTTAAATAAAAATTCTAATTTAAAAATATTGAAGTTAGCCTCAAAAATTTTTTTTTCTGAATAAGAATTATACAATTGTATAGCAGGTTTAATTTTTGTATATGGGAATATAAAAATTTATATGCTACAAAAGATAATATAATAAATTTTTTAGCTGTAAAATCACTTAGGTCGGCCACTCGCAATCTAAACAACTCAAACAACTCACTGAATCGTGACAACTTGTATATTCAATCTTGAAACCTCATTCCTTTAAAAAAATAATTAAAAAAAATAGAAATTAATATAAAATATTAATAAATCATACAGAAAAATATAAACAAATAGAGCATCGACCAACCTTAACTTCTGAGCATCATCTGTAGCTGCTTTCAACTGAACTTTCATAACATCTCTCTCCTCACTAACATAAAAATTTAATGAATTTTTGAATTATAAAATTCAAAAAATCAATGCAGAAAAGTTTAGATGAAATGTTCAGCAAAATTCAAAATTATTAAATTGAGCAGAGACATATATATATCTCTACTCATTCAATTAAACAAAATATTTCTTAAGATAAAAGCCAATGGCAGCGCCAGCAATTTGAAGTTAAAACAAAGACAAAGAAACACACATGGCTCTTTTGAATTCTTCAGGATCAAATTTGCTGCACTGTTCAATCAGCTGAGCAGTTCTTGACTTCCATCTGCTTGCCTCATCTCTTGCCAGTTCGATTTCTTTTTGTAGAGCTTCACGTTCACTTTCCAAGTCAGCACATTTACTCTCAAGTGGGACGACCTTACTATCCAGCTCAACCATCTGATTGTTAAAGAAAAATTTTTTTTTATTAAAATAGGGCATTGAATATTTGAATAAAATTATTAAGCTTCTTGATCAGATTGTATAGGAATGTTGTTTGCTAACCTTGATTTGTATTTCTCTCATTTGAGTAGAGATTCTGTCTCTTTCGGCTCTGAGGAGTTGATTACTGTCCTGCAAGACGTTGATGCTTTCAATCTTACGAAGCATTTCTGCCTGTTGAGCTGTCGTCTGTAGCTTCACCTGGAAACACGAGGAGAAAAAATCAAATGAATGCATTAAATTAGATAAAATGGAAGAATTAATCAAATAAACAGCTATTTAATGAGTTCATGTGAAAAATATTTAAAAAATACAAACAATAAAAATATATGTAAAATTAAATTAATAAGAATAAAACTAAAATAAATTATAAATTAAATTAATAATAAAACTTAAATAAATTAAATTAATAATAATAAAACTTTAAAAAATGATCAATTAATAACAAAACACTTACTTGAAGTTGTTCTCTTTCCCTAACAAGAGAATCTTCAGTCTCAGCAAGTTGTACTTTCAGATGTTCCGATTGTTTTCTAAGTCTGACAGTTTCTGCTTCAAGACTTTCAAACTTCACTTCTGCTATCTCCTTTTCTCTTCTCAAAAATCTGCAACATTTAATGATAAATAAATATTATGTATTGAAACAAATCTCTCACAATAAGAAATAAAAATTAAGCTGCTGCTGCTGACTGACCTTATGACCTCAAACAGCTGTTCAGATGACTTCTGTGTGGACGTTTCTTTATCGACAATCAATGAGGCTTGTGTCTGCATACTTTCGTATTCTATCTCTTGTGTCTTTTGTACTTCCAACATCTTCTGGGATAGCTGGAAACAACAAAAATGACATACTAGGATGAATTATGTAAAATTATAAACAAAAAAGTCGACTCATAACTTGATTTATAAGTGAATGCAGCTAATAAACATTAATATTAAATATATTTATTGTTTATATTGTAGAAATCATTACTTACCTGTCCAAGTTCCTCGTGTAGAAGTGTATTTTGATTCTGCATTGATATCAACTTCTCTTTCAGAACAGATACCTTTTCATTCAACTCTTGTTCTTTTTCTATCCAGGCAGCCTTTAAAGATAAAAAAATCAAATCCATTTACGAATCAAATTTAAAATAAATTACTATTTAGAAATAAAAAAAGTTACTCAAAAAAACCTTTTCATGTTCTCTCTTCAATTTGTTAGTCATTGTTAGAGCTTTTTCATCAGCCAGTTGTTTAGAAACTTCTGCCAGCTGTAAACACACATTGAGATGCATACAATATGTATCCAATACAAAAAATATCAACACTCAAAAAGCCCCATATTTTAAGCAGGCTTATAAAATTTTAAACTGGATAAAGATACTGATAATTGGCAGGCAGATCTACATTACAAATCAAATCAAATAGAAAAATAATTCTTCCACATACCTCACTCTTCACAGTTGATAACAACTCAACATCAGCTGCATGCAATACGAGCTCCCTTTCATAGTTTGCATGAGCCTTTAAAAATAAGGAATTCGAATCAAGTAATTTAAATGACAACAAGACGCATAAAAGAAAACACACGTTGATGGTATCAAAACAAACCTGTTGAGCATCGACAGCTTGCAGTCCAAGATCTTTCCTGGCGATTTGTTCATTGAGAAGAGCTTGATCTTTGATTGATTGAACAGCTTGAAGTTCTTCTTTCAATTTCTCTAATTCATCGACTATTCCCGGATCCTAGTGAATATGAATGAAACAATGATGAGTCTCCGACTGAATAAAAGTTACATAAATGATTCACGGCCTAAAAGTCTAACTAACGCCTCGTTAACTATTGTCAAACTTTAACTCAAATATTTTAAAAATACTATAAAAATATTTAATACACTATCAGCAACATTTTATATACATTTCTAATAAAAAGTTTCAAATTGAAATAAAAAAGAAGCAAGATATTACAATGAGAGCATGTTTAGCAAGCTGATTCTTTTCCTGCATCAGATCTTCCAACTGATCCTTCAATTGTTTTCCTTCATCTTCCAATCCCATTTTTTCAGAGTACAACAATTCATTCTGGGCCGTTACGTCATCCAGTGCTATAAACGTACAAAAGACATTGGTATATAAAAAGTAACTAAAACTTCTCGATAAAGGATTTTCATCTACGCATGCAAGACAATCGCATGCCATCATAATCTCATTAAAATTGCTATGAAGAAGATGAAAATAATAGCTGCATTGTAATTTAAATCTAAAGAATTGTTGAAAAACAAAAAACCTTGTCTGATGTCAACAAGTTGTTGTTCCAATGTTTCTTTGAAGTGAGAACTTGCTTCATTCTGTTCCTTTAAACTGTTTTCAAGGTTTTCTGCCATCTCTTTATATTGAAGAAGATGCCTCTCCATTTCTATTAACTCTTGTTCTTTCGCTAAATGTAATCAAATTATGAATATTAAATTATGAATTCTTTAAAATTCCTCTCATCAAAATTGATTAAAACTATTAAGTGAGAAAACTATTTTTAATATATAGTAAAAAATGTCAAATCAATATTTCTTCACCTTTCAGTTGATTAGAAACTTGATCCAATTTTGCTCTCGAGTTGATGGCCTCTGTTTTCAAAAGTTGGTGAAGTTCGTTGCTTTCGAGCACTGTTGTTGCATAGAATTTCATATTTATTTTAAAAAAATTCAATGAATAAATTAATAATATAATAAATATTTATCAAATTTTATGGAATCAATAAATATAATATAAATGACAGGAAACAAAAATATCCAACCTCTCTCCTTTTCGGCAAGTTTTGTTTCAATTTCTGACAATTTCTTCTGCAGCACGGATTCCTAGGAGCATAAAAAATTAAGAATCAGCACATCAGTGATATTAAGGACAACCAGCTGCACATTCATCCGGACAACAGTGATCCAACAAACACAACAACAAACCTCAGATCTGAGATGCTCAACAAGGCTGTCCGATGATTTCAACATATCTTCAAGTCCTGCACATTTCGCTTTAAAGCGTTCCAATTCTTCGTGAGAGTCTTTCAACTGTCTCTATAATGTGCATTATTTATATTTGAATTATTTAACTAAAACTCAACTCAAGGTTTACACAAACAAGTGGCAGAAATGAACGATATCGGGAAAAATATAATACAAGAATTCAAAATTTAAAACCTCGAGAAGATACACAGATGACTTTTGTATATCTGTTATGTCATCTGCCTTTGATCTCAAGATGGCGTTTTCTTTCTCGAGATTTTCAATTCTCTGGTTCAATCTTCTCTTCGTTTCAAATTCAGACCTTTCCAGGTTATTCTAAAAAACCGATAAAAAATTTTAAATTGACATTTGAAGTTATTTCGAAAACGAGAATTCAAATATGCGACACAACATCTACGTCCTGCACAACCAAATCAGATCAACCAAACAGACCACTCGATGAAACATTTAAATCTGTAGAAAGCATTCCAGCTAGAAGAATCAAATGTACCCTACTCGGAATGCCTAGCACACAATCGATAAGTAGATCGATGAGTAGAAGCCATTATTAATAAGCCATGTTGAAACATTACTGCTATAAGTGTAAGCACATCCAGAACGATGAGTAATTAGGTAGGACTGTGACATACCTGAATAGATTCCAGATTTCTGAGGACGACATCTCTCGAATGTCTTTCTGATCTGGCCGACTCCAATTCACTTGTCAGCGTCGCCTCGATTATCTTCAGTTTCTCTTTCTCCATTTGCAAACTGCTACATCTCACTTCAGCTTCTGCTGCTCTCTTTTGGTATTGTGTCAACTCCTTTAATGAAACAAGTTTAACAAATAATAAGTTTAACAAACTATTTATATATTCAGTGGTTGTTCAGTAACAAATGAATGCTCAGCACATTGAATATTTAGACATTTAATTGTAATCTGTTTTCAACGAAGTAACTTTTAGCAATTTACTCAGTAAAAACTCAAGCACAACAAATAATAATCATACTTCACTAATCATTAAAATAAATAATCATACTTCACTAATCATTACAATAAATAATAATCATACTTCACTAATCATTACAATAAATAATAATCATACTTCACTAATCATTAAAATAAATAATAATCATACTTCACTAATCATTACAATAAATAAAAATCATACTTCACTAATCATTACAATAAATAATAATCATACTTCACTAATCATTACAACAAATAATAATCATACTTCACAAAGCATTACAATAAATAATAATCATACTTCTCTAATCATGATAACAGTCTGTTGCTGCTTTGCCATTGATTCAGACAGTTTTTGATTTCTCTCTTTCACAAGTTCTGCTTCTTTCTTGTGAGATTCCACATTATTTTGCAGCGATTTAAATCTCCCATTCACAAACTCCAACTGTAAAATAAATTTAAAGAAAAACACTAAAATTTATGTTGAAGAATTTCCCACATGGAAAAAGCGATCATCGCATACGAACTTGTCCTTCCAACTTGGAACATTTTAATCGGAAATCCGACAGATCTTTGCTCTTTGTTGCAAGCTGTTCATTGAGCGTTCTAGATGGAACAAAATTATTAACTTATGAAGAATTTCATTAAAAAAACCTAAAACAATTGTAAATATGTTAATATATTCTTGAATTAAATAAATAAATAAAAGATAATCAAATAAATAAATCATTAAATAAATAAATAAATAAATAATAAATAAATAATTCAATAATTTAATAAATAAATTCTAACTTTTCGTGTTCACATTTTTCCTTCCTATAAACAGTAAACTCTTCTTGAAGTTCCTTAAGAGCAGATTTGATGGAATCAAATTCTTTTCTTTCCCGTTCATCCAGCTGGTTCTCAACGGTCGTTTTCTCTTCGACGGATTTGTTTACAACGTGACTCTCGTCCAGTGATTTGTTTGCTCGCGTCGGAGTGGTCACACGTCCCGTAGGCTGGTAGCGATTTAAAATTTTAACGAAAAAGATCAAATTTAAGAAATAAATATTTAAAGAAAATACAAAATTAAATGCAAGAAATAAAAAGATGAAATAAAATGAAGATAGTAATTTCTCACTCACAGTGCCAATGGCTTGTTGTGCTACCATCATTCTGTACATGTCTCTCTGTTGAATGACTGATTCAACCTTGTGCAACGAAAAACAAGCAACGATACAAAACAAACTTATCATTATCATCATCATCATCAACATCATCAACAACATAATCATCATCATCTGACAGTTCATAACATACCAGCTGAGCTTGCCTATTCCTGGCAGATTTCATTTCTTCGATTTCCATTAATGATTTGTTTAGCTGGGCCTGAAGCTCCATAGCTCTGCAATAAATTAACAAAAAAGTTCATTAATAACAACACGTTAATGAAATGGTCAAATATTCAAATGCATGATAATCACAATACATACCACATCCCACAACACATCTCACAACACATACCACATCCCACAACACATCTCACAATACATCCCACATCACCACAACACATCTCACAATACATACCACATCACATACCACATCACATCTCACAATACATCCCACATCACCACAACACATCTCACAATACATCCCACATCACCACAACACATCTCACAATACATACCACATCACCACAACACATCTCACAACACATACCACATCACCACAACACATCTCACAATACATACCACATTACCACAACACATCTCACAATACATACAACATCCCACAACACATCCCACAATATATACCACATCACCACAACAAACCACACTTCTCACAACACATCCCACATCACCACAACATATCCCACAACAAACCACATTTCTCACAACAAATACACAACTTACTTCTCATCGACCACAGAATTTTCTTTACTTTCTGCTGATGAACTCAATTCTCTTACAATTTCTAAGAGTTGCATATTCTTCTGTTGCAGCTCTTCAATGCTCCTATAACATCCAATAACAATATCATCAATAACATCCAATACCAATATCATCCAATAACAATATCATCAATAACATCCAATACCAATATCATCCAATAACAATATCATCAATAACATCCAATACCAATATCATCAATAACATCCAATACCAACATCATCAATAACATCCAATAACAATATCATCAATAACATCGGATAACAATAACAAATAATAATAACATCAAAATGAGCTGATAACATCAAAACATACCTGAATGTGACAAGTTTTTTAGAGATAACAGCAGACGAACTGGAAACTTCATTTGATGAAAAACCGTCATCAGGAACAACATTTGCACCTCCCAAGTGTACAATCGTACCTCTCTCCTCTTCTAGTTCTTTCAACAACATTCTCACCTGAGATTTTTATAGCCAGTTATTAACACTAATATTAATGTAAGTTTTAATTCAATTGAAAAGATAAAAAAATGTATAACAGCAAAACTCTAGGTGATCCTTCTGGATTCGAAGGCGCTTATAAATGTAAAAGCTAAAATAAGCAGCTAACCTGACTGGAGAGATCTTTCACCTGGAATGCATACCTTTCATTCTTCTTCACCAGGTCGTTATTATTCCTGTGCAGACCTTCAGCCACCGATTGATGTTGTACGGCAACCTTTTGAGATTTAAAAAAATAAACAGATGATTTTAATAAATATACAATCATCCACAGAAAACTCCAAATAAGGACATTTAAAGTAAAAAATGATCAAACTAACCTCTAATGCCTCGTTGAGTTGCTGAGTCAAAGCATCAATTTTTTCCAAACTTCTTTCATGATCTCTTTTCAGCTGTCTTAAAGTCGGAGCTTTGTCTTCTAAATCCTTGAAAAAAATAAATAACATTTTTTTATCGCAAAGAAAATAATTTAATGTTAGAAGAATTTCTCAGCATATGACTCACGCGACCACAACAACAAGCAGAACAAAACAAACTTTGAAAACTTTCTCCAAACATTCAGATGTTCTTCTCCTTTCTTCTTTCTCAACTTTCAATTCATTTGAAAGTTTGGCATATTCTGTGTAAATCTACAAATTAAATATGCAACAAATATATTAACTAATTATCTGAAAAAGTCTCTCGAATCAAATGCGCACAGATTATCAAATTCCATGTTATTGCATCTAATACATCTAAAATAATTAATATAGTAATTGACTGTCATCTAAAAATAGCAGTAGATGTCACTCATTTAATTATTCAAGATCGCTCTCACATCAAACTGAATCTTAGTTGTTACACCAGCAGATGTAGTTAATCAATTACAGAGCATTTTAATTTAATTTTATGATCTATGCTGGATGATGCTATCATCACTGTTTATTTATCATCAGCGAATCCAATATAACAGCATGTCCGTTTCTAGGCTGATCATTGGCCAGCAAGTCGCTAGCTAGCCAATCAAACGCTCCAAGTGTCTATCGATAACTTTCACAAAACATGAGCATTTTGTGCAGCCGCAATCTAAATGGCTGTCATCTAAATAATAGGCTTTATGTAATTTTTTGTGAAAAAGTTGCTGTAAAATAAAACATCATACTTGTGTCAGAGACATTCCAGATTTGATAAGTTTACTAGCTGCAGCAGCACCAGGAGATATATCCTCTATTTCTTCATCAGTTAATTCCATCATACTTTTGCTTTTTCTTGTCACTTCCAAAAGTTGATTGGCATTAACTAGCTCCTCCTCCAAGTTTCTTATTCTTACATCTTAATAAAATAATAGAATTATGTCAAAAGTGCTTAAATAATCATGAAGAAATTACCATTAAAACAGTAAATTTAAATATTTACTTCTATCTTCAATGTCTCTGCTCAATTCAACTTCAATGCTGTCTTTTTCAATCCTCAATGCTTCGACAGCTAAAACCATAAGAAGACAAATAATTAAGTCATGTGAATCAAAAAAGACCTAACAAACTTATGAAGGTCAAAGGTCATGACATTTAGGGATCATTCAATCCAGTCATCTGGATCTGTTCGATCCAATCATCTGGATCGCCTCCACAGTTTTATTTAATTAAAAATTCTCTCAAACGAACAAGTACATAATAATAATAATAATAATAAATTATTCACAAAAGTCACCTTCACTTGCTCTATTCAGCAGTTTCTGCAACTCATCGACAGCACCCGACATTTCTTTCACTTTCTTTTCTGCTTCTTCGGACGATGTCTGAAAGATTTTGTTTTATTCAAATAATAATTATTATTTAAAAAAAAAGAATAAAAAATAAACTGAAAAAAAGAATCACAATAAAA
Source organism: Erpobdella octoculata (assembly GCA_963978895.1). Taxonomy (NCBI): domain Eukaryota; kingdom Metazoa; phylum Annelida; class Clitellata; order Hirudinida; family Erpobdellidae; genus Erpobdella; species Erpobdella octoculata. Next base: position 11,150,577 of record OZ022241.1, on the reverse strand, counting down.
ATGATACAAAGCCAACCTTATATAAGCTAATGAGCTTTTCTTGAGCACTCAACTCTCCTCTGTATTGCTCCTCCAGTACTGCTTGACTATCTTTGGCCTTAAAATGTTAAAATTTTAATTCAAGTGTGGAAATAAAAATATAATCTGGTCAAAACGAAAATGATAATAATCTATAAAGATTACACTATCTCCTTAAATAATAATAATCTATAAAGATTACACTATCTCCTTGATAACAATCTATAAAGATTACTACCTCCTTAAATAATAATAATAATAATCTATAAAGATTACTACCTCCTTAAATAATAATAATAATCATTACTACCTCCTTAAATAATAATCTATAAAGATTACTACCTCCTTAAATAATAATAATAATCTATAAAGATTACTACCTCCTTAAATAATAATAATCTATAAAGATTACTACCTCCTTAAATAATAATAATAATAATCTATAAAGATTACTACCTCCTTAAATAATAATAATAATCTATAAAGATTACACTACCTCCTTAAGCTTTCTCAGGTACGTCTCGATTTGCTCGTCTTGCTCAGACTGAATCTTCTTGCTCATCTCCAAACTCTGCTCCACATGTCTCAACTGGAGTTATTAAATGTTTATATACACATTTTTTAAAAGAATTATTAAATGTATATATACACATTTTTTAAAAGAATTATTAAATGTTTATAAACACATTTTTTAAAAGAATTATTAAATGTTTATATATGAATTTTTTTAAAGAATTATTAAATGTTTATATATGAATATTTTTAAAGAAATATGACTACAAACAACAAATATATGCCTTAAAATAAAAAAAAGTACTTACCTTCCCCGACAAATCATCATATTCTGATTGGAGACTGAGCAGCTGAGATGACTGAAATGCAAAATTCATCATTTTAATGCACATTTGATCAACTTCTTTATTTTCAGTATAAAATTATGATTTTTATCCATATTAAAACACGATATAAATATCAGACCTTTTCTTTCCTGACACTAAGAATCTCTTCAAACTTTGCTTGAAGTTCTTGATTCAAAATAATTACTTGCTGCGACGTTTGTGCCAATTCATTTTTAAGTCTTGACTCTCTGTTCTGAAATAAAAGAAAGATGATTTGTTTTGACTGAGCATCATCATTCATATAATAATTACCTCAGAACAAAAATAAAAATCTTAAAACTAAAAAACAAACAACATTTAAAAGAGAAAAACTTCAAGATAGGCATAACAAACAGAATGATAAAACAACTTACTTGGGCAATGACCAGCTCTGATCGGGCATCATCTGCAAGAGTTTGTGACACTATCTTCGATTTCGTCGTTTCATTTAACTTTTCCGTCAACTGTTTCCATTCATCTTCAAAACAAAACAAATTCTTAACCTCATACTACAATGTTATCTAACTTAGTAATATAGAGGATTTTATCTCGCTTTTTCTCGCTAGTCATAACCCTAGGGTAAGAGTACCCCCTTTGGTTGGGGTACAGATTTGAAACTCTTTCTAAACCTTATCTCCTATGAGGACCACCTCCTTGCCCAATTTGGCTTAGATTGTTCCAGCGGTTCTAGTGAGATAAGCAAACAAACACATGTTGGCTTTTACACACAATCACCTGATCCTAAAGGCGTGTTTACACAGGCAAAGATTTGCTGGCGCCAAATGTCAATGTCGCGGCATCTTTGTGACAGTGAGGGTTTACACGAGACAATTTCAATACGCATTTTGTCGGGGCTAATTCTGTCAATATTGCGTGCGTGGGTGCGTTTTGCCATTTTTGCTCGTTTATTTCGCAAGAATGTATTGAAAAAAACTTTTACTATAAATTTCAATTATAAAAAATTTAACAACTTATTTAGTATTAAATTTGACATCAATTAACTTTAAACAGTTAAAGAAAATAATCGCATTCAAAACTAAAGAAATTTAAAATACTACTTCTCCATAATTTTGAAAAAATGTTAAAATTTATATTTTTATAATAAAATAAAAATTTCATTTATCAAAAGTGACTTTAGTTAGGCTATTTTAGGAGAAATATCGATGAACGCTCAAGTGATGTTTTAAATATTAATTATCATAAAAATAAAATATGGTTTCAATAAAAAAATAAAATTGTACAAGGTTTTTATGTTTTAAATAATTAATATAGATAAAAAACATTTATTTTTGTCTTGCGGATTAGTCTAATAAGCAATGTGTCTTGCGCGTATGAATACATTATTCACTTGTCACATTGAAAGTTGGAAGGCAACCAACATTCAAAATCTTGGCTGCCAAGATGTCAATGACATGCGTGAGAGCGTTTACACGTGCATTTTTTATAATTTCAGGCGACATTGACATTTGGCGCCAGCGAATCTTTGCCTGTGTAAACGCGCTTTAACTACAATTATGATTATTGAAGAAAAAAAGACAACCAATATAAATATAAATCTACAAACCAGTAAGTCTATCAATTTCCCTATTTTTCTGGTAGAGGGCACCACTTAGATCTTTCTGTTCAGCTTCCAACAATGACTTCGACTTCATCAAGTCCTGTTCTTTTGCACTCTATCAACAATATAAAAACTATCAACACATCAGCAATATTAGTGGAAAAATGTCAAACATTTTAAAGCACTATGTAATATTTTAATGAAAATTGTGGTAATTACTTTTACAACCAGCTAAAACTCACAGAAAAAACTTTTTAAAAACCCAGCTTAACTGGGTTAAATTAATGTTTATTATATCCTAGAGGTATTAGGATCAAATGCAAACATTTCATATCGGTTGTGTACTGTGGCTGAGATGTCACCACTCAAACACGTTTAACAACTGTTTCGAGTAAACAGACTTTTACATATGCATTATAAGTAAATGTTTATATTTCAATCATTTTTGAATTCCGTCAAATTATGCTATTTTATCAATAAACAGTCCATTTAAGAAAACCTTAGATATGATTTTTGATGTGTATAACATTGAAAATTTTGCTAACTGCCTCAACCCAAAACATTCACAAGTAACAGATTAAGCTAAACGTCAGCTTGTTAATACTATAATAATAATATAATATTATAATTTAAATACCATTTAAAGAACATTCACAAATAACAGACTAAGTTACATTTTAGTTTGTTAGATACCATAATAATAATATAAAATGTTACATTAATGTTAATAAAAAAATATACAGTAAACTTGCCCATTGTTTTTCCTTTTCTAATATTCCACTTTGCAATTCAGTAATCTTTTCAGACAATTCAGATCTTAGTTTTTCTGAAAAAAAAATTAATTTTCTTTTATCTTGATTGAATTGATTTGAAAAATACACAAATATATAGATATAGTGCAAAATTCCGATTAATCGGAGTCGGCAATATTAGGTTAACCAATTCCGAATTTTTCATATTTTTATTATACTGTCTTACCTTGTGCTTTTTAAATTTGAATATTCTATTGATGATATTGAAACGTCGCAGAGTCAAACGTTAAGAATACCAGAACTACATACACAAGAAGATGCATTATGCATAAATTTTGTTTTTTGAAGTTGATCAGTAGTAGCATGTAAAACGCAGATTTTTTGAAACCGTCAGTGAAGTTTGTCGCATTGTGGTGCTGAAAACAGTATTAGCCCTATACTTTCTTTGTTGTCATAGCGTTTTAGCTGAGAAGTGACAAAATCGTCAGCATTTGTGAGCTTTTTATTGGATAAACTGTTAACAATTTAGGCAATTATTATATCTGTTGATGTGATAACATATTTGTTATCCGTTTTAGCTCTTTTACTAATTATTTTAATTATTTAAATCCGGAAACATGGTCAAATGCTGGGTTATCCCGTTCTTGTTCCAGCACGGATTGATATATGTCCTGACAGGCAAAATGAACCAGGATTGCTTAGAAGTATGTTCACTGTCTTTATTCAAACATAAAATATATTTTTCACTAATAGTCTCTGTTTTACAGCAATATTTTGGCATCAAAGATTAAAGAAGGTTTCAAGCAATTTTTAAAAAATGTATTTATTTTACGTTTTATAGGCAAGAAGAAGTTAGGAGGGAGAAGAAGAAAGAAATGTAGTGACAAAGCGAGCTAAAGAGCGAGCAGGAGAGGGATTGGGAAAGCTAGCGGAAGAGCGAACAGGGAAGGAAATGGGAGCAAGAGAGGGAGAGGAAGAAAAAAAAAGAGAAAAACGATAAAAACCCCTCTAAAAACCATGGGCAATGTCAGGCAACCCCGCTAGTTATAATATAAAGATTAAGGTAAAGGTCATAACATAAGGACACCACTTTTTGATGCTTTAGTGGTGCCCCAATGGTGAGAAAACAATACATAATAGTTGTGCCATGAATGGCTCGTGCATATGGTATCGCACAGTTTTTACCTGCCACCTACACGCATGACAGAAATTGAGATGTTTCCAGCTCTATTAAAGCCAGTCGCAAAACTGGTACTCATTTATCTACTAGTGAAGGATGAAAGGCTGAGTGGTCCGAAGTAGTGTAAGTGAATTCCTTGCTCAACAAATTAATGCCTTGCCACAACTTAGATTTGAATAGCACAGCAGTCATGCATTGTAAATATAGATTGTTTGTGCCTTAACACACAACGAACAGTAAACAGTGGTCACTTGGTCACATTAGGAACCTTCCCTAACTCCTCCACCCCTTCCCCATGGATTCTGATTACTTCTTTGGATATTAAAAAGTACATTGTTTAAATATTTAGATGTACTTTGCAGCAGTTTGTCTGCATCTTAATAAAGGAAACCAAGTTATATAGAATTTTGCCCAAATTTTTTTTTTAAGAACAAAACTAGCTGGAGTCTAGCTACTAGACCCGTTTCACTAATGACAAATTTATGTTATTAGTAGACTAGCTAGCTCCATAAGACTAGATTTTCGTCAATTTAAGTATAAACAAACCTAGTTCATCACAGCGGGACTGTGTAGAAATTAGTAAATTTAGGTTGTCTGAAGAACCCTTTTTTTCAGTTTGAAGTTGGACTTCCAGCTCAGAGCGCTTTTGTTCTAAAATCACAACAAAACGACATAAAATAAAACACCAACAAGACAAAACATACAGTAGTAAAAAAGTTACAAATATTTACTCTACCAACCAGATTCATCTAGCAAGCGAGTGTGGTTGGTCTTGTTATCTATGTGTTTGATTTGAATACTTCTAATAAAATTTTGAAGCACTTCTTTGAGATTGTATGGCAAATTAGCTAGCTCACTAAGCTGTTCTTCACTGAAAACAGCTTCAATTTCAGTATCAAATAATTCCAAAAATTCCTTCGGCAAAACATCTTGCGGTTCCATTTTTAAAACAAAAGCATTGAAATCAAAAAGCACTAACGCATGTTATATTCCGTTTCATAGATATATTTTAAATGTTATGTAAAGCATGTTATTTTTAGTTTTATGTTTTTTATTTTTTAATTACGATTATTTAGTTTTATATTTTACCAATCAATTAAATTTAATTTTTTAGCGCTCTTTATAGTCCATCAATTATACAAATTTTTATAGAGCTATTTTGAATACACTACAGTTCATAGATATACATGGTTTTTTATAATAGTTTATAGTCCTTTACACCAGGTGTTTTAAGATTTTAATAGCTATGTCGGAAATGCCCAGTAATTCCATTCGCAGATCGTATTTTAATCATTTTTTCTCCCTCCTCCTTTTTTCCAGGCTTGGGACTGGCTCGTAAAAGAAAGGCGGAGTAGATATCCTATGGTCTGGCTATGGTAGTTATGGGCAATTAAGGCTGTATAGCCGAGCAAATTCAGCGTTATACGAGTTTACTAGCGTCACGCGCGCAGATCATCTACGCAGGCCCGTAGCTAGCGGGGGGCTGGGGGGATGCAGCCCCCCCCACTAAAAATGTAAGCCCCCCACTAAAATTTTAAATAAAATTAAATAAAAATAAATAAATAAAGGTAAATTTAAATATAAAATTAATAATAATTTGCATGCCTGTAGAATGAATAATTGGTAAAACCCATACCAAAAAAGAGCAAAAGTACAGATTAGCACGCTACGTGATTCTGTAATGAGCAATATAGTGTTCACCAGAGTGGAATCAGCTTTGTGCTGTTTATTTTAGCATGTTGGATGGTATATTAGGAGAGTTGATGGAGAGCTTTGTTGATAGTTATTTAAGTTATTCTAAAGGTTTGACTTGTGCAGTGTCTGCCCTTTTACCAACATCAGACAAGTTTTTAGATGTCAACGACCTTAAACCGTTGACGCAACTGCTAAAACAAGACAGGCATGACGATGTTGAAAAATATATTGCAGACGAGGCTCTCATTACAAGTAGGTTTCTAAAAAACAAATTTCAACCAGGCTACAGTCTCCAGGAAAGATGGATTTTATGCTGGACTATAAAGATGCATTTCCTACTCTAAATTGGCACTATTCAGCTGCAATGACTCTCGACATCTCGATTGCCACTTGTAAAAATTTATTTTATTGTCTAAAATGAGTACTACAACCACAGAGAAGATTAATGTTCCATGAGAGAAAAAGCAAACTTGTACTTCTGGCATTTGAAAAATCGCTCTGTAAAGCAATTGATATGGATACCTATCAAATACCAAGAATGCAATAAAATAAAATCGGATTCAAATAATTGTCTTGACAATGATCAAACCATATTATAATGTAATGGACATTTTAGTTTAGTTTCTCATTTCAAGCTACTACACTTCCATTCATGTTTTAGACATGAAAATTGTCATGAGTTTCATAATCAGTGCTTGGACGTAGTCTTACAATATTATAATAACTTTAATCTTACAGTTTTAGAACAGAGAAAGAAGCTAATTCAGCTTAGCTGACAAACTTTGGCTTTTGATTTTTGAATGACTCTCAATAATTCAAACTATTTTCATAATTTAGTATTTTTTAGTGCTAGTCTGACACTGCAATACTATTAAGCCCAATATTCTGAACTGATTAATTCAAAGAAACAATTTAAAGCTTACTGTCAAACCACACAATCTTTTCAACAATATAAGTTTAATGATAGACTTGATATATAATCTAATCTTCTATTTAGATTGTTTAGAAACTGATGACAAGTTTTATGGGTAACACATGAATGGATGTTTAGTAAGTATTAGTAACTTAAAATGAGAAAGTAAACTAAATAGTACATTTTATTATAATGTGGTTTGATCTTTGTCAAAACAAATAATTAAATCCAATTTTATTTAATTGATTTCTTGCCATTTGATACAGATGTACAAGTTTTTATCAAAAATAAAATAAGAAAGTTATTGTATTGTGGACTATAACGGTTGTCTTAATCAATAATTAAATTTGGACAATTTGATTCAGTGCTGTCATCCCAGTGGTGTGCAATGCAGAGGCGTGGATTGGGAGGAGCTGAGGGGAGCTACGGCCCCCCTCAAGATTTTTCCACCAAATAAAAAAAATATCTTTTCTAGCTCACCAATGATTATTTAGATTAGTTGATAAAAGCAGTACCGTAAAACGGGGTGACTTTGCCCGTGCGGGTGACTTTGGCCCAAAATAAATCAACCTATATTTTAAAGTACAAATTATATTTCTATGAACAATTATGCTAAAAAGGTGTGCATAGTAGTGATGTATGGCGTGACCTAGCGAAAGTTTAAAAAAAAAAATTTTTTTAATATATTTTTATGCGTTTAAAGGCTGGGCCAAAGTCACCCGCACGGGCAAAGTCACCCCGTTTTACGGTATTTTATTTATCATACTTTTTGAATTACATCTACCTAGTTATATTCCTGCCAATATTTTTCTTTTAGTACCTTCGGTCCATCCGATCGGACCCGTATGAAGTTTAGCCCTAGCTTGACGAACGATTAGCATATTCTTATCCCACCCGGCTGCTTGAGTTTTCTAACCAAGATTTTTCCAATTCATTTTAAATTATTTTTATTAGCTCATACACGATTCAGTATTTAAATTAGTTGATGAAAACAGTATTTATCATTTTTGATAAATAATACACAGTTAGTTAAATCTCTGCTATTATTTACCAGTGTTTTAGTACCTTCAGTCTATTTGATCTTGATGATTTAGTGGACAATTTTGTAATAATGAAAGAACGTCGATACCCTTTATTGCATTCATAATTACAGTTTTTGTCTGCATTCAATATTAAATAAAAGTTTAATTTTTCTAAACTGTTTCTAACTTATATGATGTTTTACATGAAAATACAACATACAAAACATACAAGTTTATATTCGGATGGTAATTTTTGTTTGAAGATTCTCTGGGTTAAATTTCAAAATCTTCGCCCCCCCCCTCAACATTTTGCCGAATCCACGCCTCTGGTGCAATGCACGCATCAAAAATCAAGATTGTGGATAACAACAAGCCTACTGTTATTTGACAAAATGCCTGTGGAAATTGTTAATTTTTTTATTACGAGCAACATATTGCAACTCTTAGAAAATCTAAAATAAAATAATAGGATATCCAAAATCGGATGCCATTTTTTGTCAAATGCTAAAAAATGCTTTGGCAAATCCCCTTATCGCGAGGGGCTTCGCACCTGCGGCGCTCGCGGTCAGGCTTCTTCGGTGCCTTCGTTCGTCAGTAGCCCCCCTACTAATTTTCATAGCCCCCACTCACTAAATCCTGCCTACGGGCCTGCATCTACGCGTCTAGAAGTAAATGTAACTGTTAATTTGATTATTTTATTTAAATTTTAAATATTGTTATTCAAAGTAAAATTAAAAGCGTGGGGCGCTCATCATAATCCATTTCCGTTTCCATCTTAATCCATGGGTTATGATGTGCGGCCCACGCTTTTAATTTTAGTCACAAAGGTTTTTCATAACATGTAGCAGCAAATAAAAAAATTACTTTTTACTTTTTAGTGCACTCTCCACAAATAAATAAAAACTTTTTTTTTAAAGTTTCTTCTTACAAACTTTTATTTAGGTTACAATCTGTGTGTGTGTGGCTTTCTCTGTACGCAAATGTTGCGAAATAAATCTCCGACTCAGATGCTTAGGATGCAGGGATGTTAAGATTGGTATTGGCCAACACACTATTGGCAATAATTTGCTGTTATTGGGAATGGTATTGTCAATACTTTTACTCAGAGGTATTGACTCGGTATCGTAAATACTTTTTAAACAAAAATTAACCAATACCCAATACCAATATTTTTTAAATAGACAGTCAGACAGATAGACAGATAGACAGACAGTCAGACAGACAGTCAGACAGACAGACAGAGAAGTCAATTTAAGTAAAAGTGTGTAAAAATGTATGAAAAATACTACGTTTATCAACTAATCTAATTACTCAAGCATGAGTAAGCTAATAAAACATTTTTTTTATGGTGGACAAAATTTTGGGTGGGGCCGTCGCTTCCCCCTGCTCCCCGGCCCAATCGCCGCCTCTGGATATAAAGCTTGTCTTTATTTTGTCACTGATCTCTATACCTAATATTTAATATAAAATAAAATATTTAAAAAAAATCTTTTTAAATACCACATTTTTGTGAACTAAAAAGAAGAAAATAATTTTTCTCTGGGCTGTGTGAGAAATGTCTTAATGAAAACATGCTTTATTTGTGGACATATCGCAATTTTTTTTTATTTAAAAACAAAACGCATACCTTTAATAAAGTTCTAGGAAATATTTTCATTTAAGAATGTGAGATACATGAGACTGCATCCGGCGAAGATCGCAGAGCTGCGGTTCAAAACGCAAGTCGCTGTCGTCTGTTTGAACGCAATGAGCGAGTAAGTCATTGCTTACCCTAAGTGACATAACTTTTTTTTGAAGTAAGACTTCATGATGTGATTTTACAGAAATTATAATCAATTGCGTTATTAAAATTCATAACTAGTGTGCCGTCCGCATTTTTTGCACAACCAACTACGTTATTTGAAATTTGAAACACATACATACATACATACATACATACATACATACATACATACATACATACATACATACATACATACATACATACATACATACATACATACATACATACATACATACATACATACATACATACATACATACATACATACATACATACATACATACATACATACATACATACATACATACATACATACATACATACATACATACATACATACATACATACATACATACATACATACATACATACATACATACATACATACATACATACATACATACATACATCTATATATATAAAAGGAAGTCGGGTTTGTGTTACGACACTTATAACTCAAGAACGGCTGAACCGATTTTAGAGATTTTTGATTTATTGGATTTCTCTCAGCTCCTATTAACAGAATAACTAAAAAAAATTGACATTGAACCATGGAGTGGCCCATGGGGACCGCAGTATGTACCCTGGTAGCTATACAGCCTTAACCGTGCGTCCTAGAAAAAAACTTCAAATGGCAAAGTTGTAGAGCACCCTCTATTTGATCTTACGGACAAATAAATTTTCAAATTGGAGTTTGGGTTATCAAGATATACAGATGTTTAATTTAACGCGACATGACATTTATGCGGCAATGGGGTAGTGCGCATGTATTAAATTTTCTGACTATTTCATTGTTTACCATTGAAAATTTATACAGTTCACCCAAAAAACGATGAATGCTTCTATTTAAGGTTGTTGTTGGTCAATGTTTGTGGCCCAACATCTTTTGGATCACTACGAATTATCAATGGTATAGTGTGCCCAACATTTCGTGCTGCATGTCAAGAGCTCAAGTTGCTTGAAAACGATAATCATTGAGACACGACAATGTCTGAAGCAATTATTTCAGCATCTCCAAGTCAGATACGCACATTATTTGCTATTATAATTTCTACCTGCTTTCCATCAAATCCACGTGAACTGTGGAACAAATACAAAAATAGCATGTCAGAAGACATTTTACATCAAATACGTGTCAGTTCAACTAATCCCGACCTTGAAGTGAATGAAGAGATGCATAACCAGGTTTTGCTCTTGATTGAAGACATGTGTTACCTGATGTGTGGTAGTTTGTTAGTCAAGTTAGGAATGCCAGCGCCAGATCGTAGAATGAATGATGCTTTTAATCGAGAATTAGAACGTGAACGTGGCTATAATCAACATGAATTAGATCAATTAGTTCAATCGAATGTACCCCTCTTAAACCCTCAACAAAAAAAGTGTATGATACATTAATGAAGGCAATCGATAATGGAAATGGTGGCTTATTTTTTCTTGATGCCCCAGGTGGAACTGGAAAGACGTTTTTCATGTCTTTGATATTGGCCACTGTTCGTGCGAGATCAGACATCGCGGTAGCAGTTGCTTTTTCTGGAATAGCAGCCACATTGTTAGAAGGATGCGTACGGCTCATTCAGCATTAAAATTGCCCTTAAATCTTCAAACTACTGAACAACCAACATGCAACCTTGCAAAACACTCTGCAATGGCAAAAGTTTTAGTAGCATCTAAAATCATCATCTGGGACGAGTGCACAATGGTGCACAAACGCGCATTGGAAGCACTTGATAGAACACTGAAAGATCTACGCAATGACTCGCGACATTTTGGAGGTGCAATGATTTTATTGTCTGGCGATTTCCGCCAAACACTGCCAGTCATTCTAAGATCGACTGCTGCCGATTAAATTAATGCTTCCCTCAAATCATCATATCTGTGGCGCTATGTGATAAAACTTCAGCTGTCTTCTAACATGAGAGTTGCATTGCTGAACGATCCATCTGCTGAAGATTTCTCCATGCAATTGCTCAACATCGGTAATGGCCGTGTTCCTGTCGACAAATCGACCGGATTGATTTTTTTTCCTCTCAATTTTTGCACGTTTGTTTCATCGAAAGACGAGCTTATCAATAAAGTGTTCCCATACATCATTGCTAATCATAAAAAAAAAACAAATGGTTGAGTGAGAGAGCAATTTTAGCGGCTAAGAATAAAGATGTAGATGACTTAAATATTCTAATTCAGAATCAAATTTTTGGTACTCTGCATTCATTCAAATCTATTGACTGTGTAACAAATGAAGATGAAGCCACTAACTATCCAACTGAATTTTTGAACTCCTTGGATGTGCCTGGCTTACCACCGCACAATTTACAACTGAAGTTTGGATCAGTAGATATTATGCTTAGAAATCTAAATCAACCAAAACTATGCAATGGAACGCGTTTGGTTTTAAAGAAACTAATGGTCAATGTGCTTCACGCGACGATCCTCAAAGGAAAATTCAAAGGCGAGGAAATACTCATTCCGATGATTCCTATGATCCCAACCGATTTGCCGTTTGAGTTTAAAAGAATTCAATTTCCGATTCGCCTAGCATTTGCTATGACGATTAACAAATCACAAGGCCAATCTTTGAGTGTTTGTGGTCTGAATTTGGATAATGAATGTTTTTCTCATGGTCAATTGTATGTGGCGTGTTCACGTGTCGGCAGACCATCAGATTTATTTGTTTTTTCGCCCGATAATAAAACAAAAAACATAGTGTATCATAAAGTGCTGGATTAAAGAGAATCGACCCGAGTTCAACCAATGTTTTTCTAATAAACTATTAAAGTGAACGTTTTTTATTTTTGTTTTCTTTTAAACTTATATATAGGATATTTGTTATTATAGTTCTTTATTGCTTAAAAAATACACTCTTTAAGGTGAAACGAAGTTCGCCGGGTCCGCTAGTACATACATACATACATACATACATACATACATACATACATACATACATACATACATACATACATACATACATACATACATACATACATACATACATACATACATACATACATACATACATACATACATACATACATACATACATACATACATACATACATACATACATACATACATACATACATACATACATACATACATACATACATACATACATACATACATACATACATACATACATACATACATACATACATACATACATACATACATACATACATACATACATACATACATACATACATACATACATACATACATACATACATACATACATACATACATACATACATACATACATACATACATACATACATACATACATACATACATACATACATACATACATACATACATACATACATACATACATACATACATACATACATACATACATACATACATACATACATACATACATACATACATACATACATACATACATACATACATACATACATACATACATACATACATACATACATACATACATACATACATACATACATACATACATACATACATACATACATACATACATACATACATACATACATACATACATACATACATACATACATACATACATACATACATACATACATACATACATACATACATACATACATACATACATTGATACCAAAAGTAAAGAAGCTGAATTGCTATTAAAAAACGCTTTTAATCTCATTAGTAAAAATCGATTGTCAAGTTTAAGTTTTAGCGTCGGCAGTAGTATTTGATATGGTTTTCTTTCAAATTATTTTTTGAAATTGTATTAAATGCGCTAGCACAATAATTTGTTTCAATTACGATTGTCAATGTGACAGATTTATTGGTTGCTCCAAAAACACTTCAAAAATGTGCAAAAATTGAAAGAATTGTGCTAAGTGTTCGATGAAAACTTAGAGCAGTTACTCTACAAATTGAAAGTACAAGACAAACTGACTGACAAAAAGCAAAGCTGTTAAAAAAACATCAATTTTAAAACAAATAACTGTTTAACTTAATAGGAAACAATGATTTAAAATCTCATGTTTATTAATATTTTTATACATTGAATTTAGATGAAACATTTCGCTTAATATGATTGTCATCCTTGGTTGAAAAAATCAATAGTTTAAAATTACTTTTTTTACTCTGTAGTCAATTTTCACAAAATTTACTTGGGTTTCGATACCTTTTTTCCAACCTGTAAAATTATAGAAAAAAACTAAGTTTTTATTTTCACATTAAAATTGTATTAAACAAAAACCAAGTGTTAAAACTAAGTATTCAGTTATTAATATTATAATAATGTTTACTTTCAACAGCAACTTGAAATTAAAACGAATCTGAATAATCGATTTAGCGGGAAATCCTTTTTGCCAGATAAAAGCCATTTTTCCTTTATAATCCAAACTGCTGACATTCAAACCTTGTGATGCCAGATAACTTTTTATTGGGTTCAGTCTATGCTCGGCATCGTCGCATGTTTGTCCAAGTAAAATTGTCTGATCGGGCAGTTCCTTGAAACAGTTTCAAACAAAAATGGTATAGAAATAATTTAATAATAAATTAACAAAAAATAAATTTTTCTATTGTAATTAACCTATGCACATGGTTAGTCATAACCGTGTTATTTATTCATTTATTTACTTTATTTTTTGTGAAAAAAGACAGAAGGACACATAGTGCCACTAATACTATCAAAAACATTAAAAAAAACAAAATAAGAAAAAAACATAAATTGCAAAATAACTAAAAAAGTTAGGAACCAATTGAAGACGAAGCGAGATGTTCCTCTAAACGGATTTTGAAAGCTTTTGAAGAATCGGTCGTCACAACACTAAGAGGCAAGTTGTTCCAAGCTTCCACTTTTCTGATGGTGAAGAAATACATGACCCAGTCAGACGAGGATGAAATTTTGTAAAGCTTGTAGGGATGGCCTCTTGTACGGTGGCTTGAAGATTGTATCATTGCCTTGGTCAGTAGGGTGTCGACAAGCTGGTGCATAATTTTATAGCACAGACGGCGTTGCTTCGATGACTGCAGGTTGAGAACTTTCAGTCTATTTACGTAAGAGACGTTTCTGAGACCTTCCAGTCTTTTAGTGAAAAATCGGTGGACTTTTTCTATGTCGTCACACAAATATTTTAGGTTAGGCGACCAGGCTTCGCTGCAAAATTCCAATAACGGTAGGACGTATACACAAAAAGCCGTCTTCATAAGCTGCTTGTCGCGAGAGTGGAAGCATCTTAAAATTAAACGAGTTCTTGCTTGGGCTCTATGAATTATTGTTGAAATGTGCTTATCAAACTGTAGCTTACTATCAACTACAACGCCTAAATCCCTAATATAGTCAACAGCCTTGAGATTATTGTTGTCAATAGAGTACGATGTTACCATCGCATTTTTGTTATTAGCGATTTGAAAAACGATGCATTTATCGTCTGCGATGTTGAGCTGCCACCTTGTACTCCACTCTACAAGTCTCAAGACAGCACTGCTTAAGTCGTTATTAGGTTCGGTTGTTGAACGGCAGGAGTAATTCTTGATATCATCAGCATATAGTTTTGCACTAACATTAAGATTATCAAAATTATCAACAACGTTATTGATAAAAAGCAAAAATAAAGTAGGGCCTAGAACACTGCCTTGAGGAACACCACTTGTTACAGGTTTTTCTGGAGATACATTGTTGTATAGCTTTACATATTGACTCCGGCCAGTCAGGAAGTTTTTGACCCAGTTAAAAAGGTTGCCAGCAAGACCATAGGCTTCTAGTTTAGTTAAAAGCTTAGCGTGTGAGACTGAGTCAAAAGCTTTACGGAAATCAAAGTATATAACATCCGTCACAGCTCTGGCTTGAAGGTTAGAAGTCCAATCATGTAAGCATTCAAGTATGTTCGTCGTGCATGATCTTTCTCTAATATAGCCATGTTGATGTTCAGAAATTAAAGAGTTACTAATCAAAAAATTGATAATTTTGCTGTTTTTTTTTATTTTTTTTATTAAATTCTTGGCACGGGCAATGAGCCCCTCGCCAGCAAGACCATACTATTCGTTTCATAACTCTACATGAATTTGAGGTAAGTGAAATTGGCCTATAGTTGCTTAGATCAGTTGAAGAACCTTTTTTATGAATAGGCAAAACATAGGCTTTTTTCAGCACTGCGGTAGGACTCCAGATTTAAAAAAGTATTCAAATATTATACCTAGTGGTAAAGCTAATGAATTGGCGCAACGCTTTAGTAACAAATTGGGTAAACCATCAGGACCGGAAGAAGTGCTAGGTTTTAGTTTTTTGAGAGCGTTTAAAACTATGGCCGGGCTGAAATCTATAGTTGTAAGTGATGCCACATTGTCAGCGTAAATTTTAAAGCTGTGTGCTGGGTTGCTTCCATTGTCACAAGTGAGCACTGGCAAATAAATCACTAAAAACAGATGCTATTTCTTGAGGAGAGTTAGTGATGGAACCAGGAACCGTCAGGCAGACGGAAAGCAAAAATTTGGCTGTGTGTACTTGTCAACTTGGGCAAACCGCTAAACAACAAAACTCCAACTTCGACTTAATTATTAACTTCTTTATTATTAAATAAAAAATAAACTAAACGGAAAATGTAACTTCAATCCGAAAGTTCGCTTCAATACAAGATTTCACTTCAATTCGCCAATTCTACACAATTCACTAATTCACACCAATTCGACAATTCACTGCAATTCACTAATTCACACCAATTCGACAATTCACTGCAATTCACTAATTCACACCAATTCGACAATTCACTGCAATTCACTAATTCACACCAATTCGACAATTCACTTCAAACTCCGCGACAACTACTCTCGAGCTCGACTCTCACTAAACTAGACTCTCCGCATAGTTTTTTCTAAACAGCACGCTAGCCACTAACACACCACAACTCCCACAACTACAGGTGAACATTCATACTACAGGTGAACATTCACACTACAACAAACAGCGAGCGCACACACAACACATCCCATCCACCAACAATCACATACACAACATGTCTATCTTGACAGTACTAAGTCTCTTGTTGATAAAGTTATAAAAGCTGCCTAAATAATTTTTTTGGATCATTTCTTTTTCTTTCTTAGCGTGATAGGCTTTAATTTCAGCGGAACATTGTTTAGCAGTCATTGTATATTTTGCTTTATCGACGTGACATGAGCTGGTTTTTCATTGTTTTCACAAACGAGCTTTTTTCATTTGCATACTTCTTATGTATATTGGGTATTGAACGCTTGAAGTTTTTATAGTCGATATGGAAGTGAGAGGAACAAACATTTGCACACCATTGTTGATAATTGAAAGCAGATAATTCCAACATTCATCAGTAGTAGAGAGTTTCTGGAAGTGGTTTGACCATTCAATATTTTAAAGATACGTTTTGAAATCATCATAGTTTTTCATAATGGTGTTGTATTCCAAGGCAAGGGGATTTGAATATAATAACATTATAGTCACTGGTACTTATAGGGATGGTTGACTGCATGCCAAAAATAAAAGTATTGGAGTTAGATAGTACAAGATCGAGAATATTTGATTTACGAGTAGGAATGTCTACAAACTGTTGAAAATTATTTTTATTGACAAAATCTATAAAAGATTTGTAAATTATGTTGTCTGGCACATGGTAGTGGTTCCGATCAACATCAGGCAGATTGAAATCACCAAGGAGTACAACTAATTTGTTAACAGAGCATAAAAAGAATAAGCATTTAGTGCTAGTTAGAAAATAATCAGTTGCAGTAGCATCAGAACCGCCAGGTCGGTAGTACCCAATAACTCTGCAAGAAGAGTCCTGCCATATCAAGTCAATACATACTACTTCAATAGTTTCAAAGCCCTTTGGAATTGTCACAATGTCATATTGAAAACAGTTTTCTATAAATAAAGCAACTCTACCGCCTTTTGATGGTCTATCTCGACGCACAACACTATAACCAGGAGGGCTGATAGACCTATCTAACATATCAGAACAGAGCCATGTTTCAGTAACACAAAAAATATGTGGATGAACTTTATCCATTAAATCATTATATTCAGAAAGTTTGTTGCACAGACCTAACATACTTTAAAACAGTTTCTAATTCATATACAATGAAAAACGTTGGGCGCCCAGGCTTATAGGTATTTATTTATTTATTTATTTATTCTCAAACAGAAGGGCCTATCGGCCTCTAATACCGTTCGGACAGTACAAATGAAACAAAAAAACCAATAAACGAAATATGTACACATACTCAGTTGCAAATCGTAAATTGTTAAGATGTTAGAAACATACAATAGCAAGGTATGCTCGCGTATAATATATTGAATAAGATATAAAGTCTTGTAAATATTTAAATTTTGCATTTATGGAACGGTTAAACCTGACAAATTGTTGTTCTTAACGCTTATACATAATGCCGTGAAGTTGAAACTTCCACCGCAATCTTCAAAATCCCTCTAAATACTTCCAAAAATCTGTTCACGTGACATCCAGATCTGCTAATGCTTCATGAAAAATTCAAAGTCTTGAAAACTTAGATAAATCCATCTGATTTATCAAGCTTCTGAACCGACTGTAGTTTGATGATCCAACAACATCCTGAGGCAAAGAATTCCATGCTGAGACCACGCGTCCAGTTATGAAAAACCTGGCATCGTCAATTCTATATTGACCTGGCATCAGTTTGTAGCTATGGCCCCTTGTTTTTTCATAATTTGCTCGTTTAAATTGTCCAACCAGGCTATAATCCACCATTCCATTTAAAGATCTGTAGCAGAAACAAAGGTCTGCGATAAGTCTGCGCTCTTCTAGAGTTTTCAATCCCACAAAGCTGAGACGGGTTGAGTATGGTAGATGGCTGATATTTGGAACCATACGGGTGAATCTTTTCTGAGCCTTCTCCAGGCCGTCGATTAGGTACTTGTGCCGAGGGCTCCAAACTGGAGAGCAGTATTCGAGCAACGGTCGCACATATGTAGTGAATGCTTTTTTCATCAGATACGGATCTTTAGACAGGAGGCATAGTTTTATTAATCTGAGTTTCACCGACGCAGAGTGGATAATGTTTTCAATGTGATTTTTGAAATCAAGGTTTTTATCAATTAGTACACCCAGATCCCTTGCTTGCTCGGTCGGTTTAAGCTCGTATGTCCCAATTCGATATCTAGGTATTTCGAAGCCTTTGTCGTTTCTTCGCCTGTGAATGGGACATACAAAACACTTTGATAGTGCCAGATTCAGTTGCCATGTTTCACTCCAAAGAACTAGTTCATCAATTGCTCTCTGTATTTCTGGAGCCAAAAATGTGGGCTGAGTTGCTGAGTAAATTTTTATGTCGTCTGCAAACATCTTGACAGAGACCGGTCCAAAAGCATCACCATCCGTAATATCGTTAATAAAAATTAGAAAGAGTATGGGGCCCAGGACACTTCCTTGAGGGACACCACTGGTAACATCTCTCGGAGCAGATAAGCACTCACCAATTCGAACAAGCTGTTTTCTAGCACTCAAAAAATCCAAGATCCATGCCAACAAATCACCTGATATTCCGTAGCTAATGAGTTTAGTCTTCAACTTTGGGTGGGAGACCGAGTCGAAAGCCTTTTGAAAATCAAAATAAACAATGTCCACTCGACTACCATCCAGTAACCCCACAATCCAGTCATGTACACACTCCAAAAGGTTCGTACAAGTTGATCTCTGTCTCAGGAAACCGTGCTGATGTGGAGAAATAAGACCATGAGTAGAGAGGTGGGCCAAGATGCTTTTGCTAACAATCTTTTCCATAACGCGGCAGCATGTACACGTGAGAGAGATTGGTCTGTAGTTTGAGACAACACTTGTAGGTCCTTTTTTGTGAATTGGTGTGATGTATGCAGTTCTCCATATTTCAGGCAATCTTCGTGTTTTCAGAGACATTTCAAAAATATGACAGAGTGGAATAGTCAAGTTTTGGGCGCAGCGTTTAAGCAATATATTCGGTATACCATCTGGGCCACAAGATTTTGTCATTCTTTTTTTTTTTTTTTTTTTTTTGAACATTTATTGAGCACGAAACAAAACAATTAAGTACAACAGTGAAGTTATAAATAAGGAAAAAAAAATCAAATGCTCAAAAGGTTCATCCAAAGGGAATTACTTCCCGCTAACTGGACGACCTATAAACGAAAATTCAGATACGAACCGAGACAGAGAAATAAAAGTTAACATAAGTGTATAGGAGTAAACATAAGTATATATAAGTTAACATATCTGTATCAAAGTTAACATAAGTATATAGATATTGAAATTATGAATCTAGCTGTAATATGTAAGATTTCAACGATTTTTTAAATAGCGAAATGCTTTTCAATGAGGATATTGTTATTGGAATACTTGAATACAACCGCGGACCATAACACTTTATGGAGAATGTTTTGAGAGTTGTTCGAGCAAAATCGGACCGAAAGCAATGCAAAGAACGCACATCATGAGAATGTACATGAGACGATTTTGTGAAAAGGTTATCAAATGACGACGGTAACATATGGTTGTCATATTTGTACATGAAAATACTAACAAGAAAAAAATTAATTTGATATACATTCAGTAGGTTGTTCTCGATCATTTTCATTTTACAAGATGATGTAAAGGGCAAGTTAAATAATATTCGGATGATTCTTTTCTGTAAGATGTGGAGAGACTTTAGACGTGTAGGATAATTTGAAGCCCAAACAATATTACAATAGGACAAGTAAGGGTAAACGAGAGCGTAATACAACATCATAGAAATATTTTTATCCACAAATCGACTCACGCGAGATATAATTCCACAATTTTTTGCAACTTTAGAGGTGACGTAACTAATATGGTCAATCAGTGAGAGGTGCTCATCAAGCAACATTCCAAGAAATTTACACGAGGAAACTCGCGCAATAGGTTTATCGTCAATAAGAAGTTGATAATCAGAACAAATTAATTTATTTCTATTGTGGAATAGAATATAGTTGGTTTTACTTATATTTAAAGAAAGTTTATTCGCACAAAACCATTTATAAACGGAAAGTAGTTCATGATTAGTAACATCATATAAATCTTTTAGGTTTTCACCAGAAGCAAAAAGGTTGGTATCATCGGCGAACAAGACAAATTCGAGACGATGCGAAACAGTGCACAAATCATTAATGTAGACAAGAAATAAGAGAGGGCCTAGCACCGATCCCTGAGGCACGCCACAAGTTACCCGCCGCGTTGATGAAGTAACTTCGTTGTTGTGTACCTGTTGAGTTCTACCGCTCAAATAATCTTCAAACCACATTAATGGAATCCCTCGGACCCCATAGTGTTCAAGTTTTTTTAGCAAGACTTTGTGATTCACTGAATCAAAAGCCTTGGCCAGATCCAGAAACACGCCGATGATGTAGTCTCCTCGATCCATAGCCTCTGCAATCCTCGAGTGCAACAGAACGAGCGGCATGTAGGTAGAGTGATTTTTTCTAAAGCCGAACTGACTCCTGGTAATGATGGAAAATCTGGCAAGAAATCCATAGAGCCTGGAGTGCATAGCTTTTTCAAAAAACTTTGAGAAGAAACATAAAATAGATATTGGCCGATAATTGGAAATGGTATCTTTTTTGCCAGATTTGTGAAGGGGAATTACTTTTGCCGACTTTAACTGATCAGGAAACACCCCTGAAGAAAAAGAGCAGTTTATTATGCAGGAAAGAATATGGGCTATCCGCGGAACAGAGCATCTTGCAATACACGGGTCAATTCCGTCGATTCCACTGCTGTGTGAGATTTTTAATCGTGTCGATATTTCAATGATCTCGTCCGGTGTTGTAGGTATAGCATCGAAAGAATGGACCACGGGATTACCAAGATATTCATCAAATGTTTCATTAGGAATTATTATTTTTTTGCGAGATCTGTGCCAATGCTGGAGAAATGGTTATTAAACGAGTCAACAATTTCTGTAGGAGAGGTCAAATAACTCCCGTCACCCGCATCAAAAGTCCTGCACTGCTCCACAGAAGATCGCTTGCCCATTAGGCTCCCAATGATTTTCCATGTTTCTTTAGCATTGTTTTGGCATAAATTGAATTTTTTTGAATAGAATTATTTGATTGTCACAATTTTCATTGATTTGAAGCGATTACGGTACACAGTGAATTTCTCTTTATTGGCCACTGTCGGGCTCTTGAGGTATTTTTTATATAAGGCATTTTTCTTTTTGCAGCACTTCATGAGATTTGGCGTCATCCAATCCTTATCAAATCTAGCAGGACCACGAGTGTATTTAACCAGTGGAAAACACTTGTTATATATTTCGAGATACTTATTAATGAATAATGAGTAAGCAGAGGACGCATCACCACCATCGGCCATCCCAATCACCCCAGACCAGTCCATCTCACCCAACATCTGTTCAAACATCTCTTTCTGTCTCAGGCTGGTCAGCCTTCTAAATGAAATCTGATCTCTTTCAGTATTGGTGCGAGGTGCGAGATCAGTTGACAAAAAAATCGGAAGATGATCAGAGATATCATCAATAACAATCCTAGCAATAGAATGTTGTAAGGGGTAGTTTGTAAACATGTTATCAATTGCAGAGGCAGTTTTAGAAGTTATCCTGGTAGGCGCCGTAAATGCCGGAAGAAGGCTGTAAGAAGCCAGTAAATTGAAAAAATCAGCCATAGACGAGCTTTGTTCTCTACTGAGAAAATCAATATTGAAGTCGCCCATTAAAAGAATATTCATATTTCTTTTGACGAGACAATTTAACAAATTGCTGAATTCTATGTTGAAACTGTGTAAATTTGTGTCCGGGGGACGATAAATAACACCCACTAAGAAATTTCCAGTTTTTTGACAATCCATTGAGATTAGAAGAAGCTCGAATGAAGTAACACTGGTGTTCCAGAGTGAAGCATCAACTGTTGAATACTTGATCCGCTCATCAATAAAAAATCCAACTCCACCACCTCTTTTCATGTCTCGATTTTGGAACACGAAGTGGAAACCCGGTATTTCTATGCCTTTAGACGAATTTTCATCCAACCAAGTTTCTGTGACCGCCAAAATTCGAGCTCGAATTGGCAAAGTAGTATCGTTAAATCGTCTAATTTGTTTTTTATACTCCTGCAATTAACGTGAAGGAAAGAGAAAAATTCACGAGGCAGTTGATTGGTCAGGTCATTTAAATCTTTTGGAGAAACATAAATGCTGGTGTCTTCATACATTGAACGAAATAAGTTGTCATCCGGATCAATACCAGAATCAAATAAAGAAGAATTATCTTCAGACCTCTCAAAACCAAAACAAATTTCTTCTTTAACAACAGAATCCATTGGATGAAATCAAAAGTTTTCAACCTCCTCCAGACTTAGAACTCGGGTGGGCCTGTCAGACTCAGCCCGCCTGACAAAGACCGCACCATTCCAGGTCCAGATGGAAGCAATTCTCTTTTCTTTAAGAAGTTTTTTACCCTTTGAAAAGATGTCGGCATTTTTTTTTGTTAGGTGTTCGTTTATATAAACTTTTTGCGCAGTGTCTTGTTTTCGTAGTAATCTCCTTAATTCATAGATCCTATCTCTGACAAGCCTGGAGGCGAATGTAACAACAATTGGCCGAGGCGCGTTCTTTGGACCCGGTACGCGAAATCCAGCAGTGATGTCACGCTCTGAAATTTTGAGGTCCAACTTTTTCTGACAACATTCTATCACAGCCTTCACCGTATCTTGCCGTGAAGATGGCCTTTGACCTCCCCCATCCTTACTGGCAACAGAGGCTGCTTCTGCGTAAGATGACTCGGGTACACCGTGGAACACAAGATTGCCGCTCCTCATCTGGGTCTCCAATTGATCGACTTTGAGTTGTAGGGTACGATTCTCCTCTGTTAGGAATTTGAGCCTGTCAACAATAGGTTTGATCTCATTCTGAAGGGTCTTTGTTACCAGCTCCATCATTGATTCCTTCAACATCTCTCTGATGCTCGACTACAGATCAGGTAGTATCTTACCTTTAATTTTATCTGC
This sequence comes from Erpobdella octoculata, assembly GCA_963978895.1. Classification (NCBI taxonomy): domain Eukaryota; kingdom Metazoa; phylum Annelida; class Clitellata; order Hirudinida; family Erpobdellidae; genus Erpobdella; species Erpobdella octoculata. The sequence goes on along the minus strand of OZ022241.1, from coordinate 11,126,806 downwards.
CAATGACTCGATGGTTTTATTTTCTGTTAACAAATCCATGATTTCCTCATGCTTTGTCGGCTTGCGAGACATTATCTGAGCTAATTCGACTCGAAAGAGTGACTCACAACAACAATACTGAATTCGTGTTCTTCACTAATATCGCCAATTCGACTCGAAGGAGTGGCTCACAACAACAAAATTGAATTTGTATTTTTTACTAATAACGCTACAAATATTTACTAAAACAGACAAAAAACTATACCGTCAGATAGAGATTTTTATAACAAGTTCAGTCGTATAATTTTCTTAACTATTATGTCCCTAAAAATCGTTTATTTAGTTATTTATAAAGCATAACGTAACGCTCCGTTCACCGCTCGTTAGTTATTTCTCTGAGACTTCTGAGGGTTGAAAAAACAACATCAGGAGTGAACGTAACTTCTTCCAGGAGATTGGGAGATCTCTGCACCAGAGGTGGATTACTTCCATCGTCTTTTGTAAAAACGGTTGCAAAATAGTCGTTGAAGACATTTGACATTTTAGCCGGATCTGTAACAATCGTGCCATCACTTGTTTCTATCCCAGTAATTTTAGAATTCAAGGAGAGTTTGTTGTGAATATATTTGTAGAAAGCACCAACGTTACCAGATAAAACAAGACCCTTCTCAATGTCATATTGTTCTCTTTTTACTGCTTTAGTACATAATTTTGAAAACTCCATGTATTTGATTTTATCTTTATTCTCTTTAGTATGCTTCCAGATTTTCCAGAAAAATAATTTGGATTTATATAGACGTTTTATTCTATTGGAGATTTTCCTTGGTCGTCCTCGTGAGCTCAATACAGTACGAACTGGAACGAAGGTTTGTGTCACATAACTCATACACTGCTGAAGGGCATTCCAGCAGTTTTCTACGTCGAAACAATATTGGAAGATGTCGTCCCATTTCACAAGTTTCAGAAAGTTGTTTATTGCTGCAAAGTTTGCTTTATCAAACATATATGAGTTTCGAACATCGCTTTTTTCTCTTGGATCTGTATCATTTAAATGGAGAATCATTACATTGTGGTCACTGGTAGCGATCTGGCATCTGAACTCCACATTTGAGATCAACATTGAGTCCTCAGAGAGCACCAAATCTAGAATGTTGTATAATGTATATTATTTTATACGTTCAAGGGCGCGATAAAAACGTTGTTATTTTTAGAAAAAAGTATTTTTTATTATGTAAATATTATTTTATAGTTTTTAGGGGTAAAATTTTTTATTTGAGCTTTTAGATTAAAAATTCACTTTTTAAAATATAAATTCATTTAATAAATTCTTGTTTTTATTATAATTTATTGATTTTTTAATATTTTGTTTCATAACAATTGAGCAAAAGCCATTTTTAACAAAATGTGAAAAGAAGCTAACAGCTAATTAAGTTTATACATCTATCACAATAAAATAAATTTTCAAATTGCATTAAAGAGCTGTTGAATGTTTTAGAGAACAAAAAAGAGAAAACGGCAAAAAAATGTTTGCAGAAATTTTTAAAGCAGCAGAAAAAACAATAATTGACAAAAACGGTAGTTTAACGTATAAAAAAATAGTGCAACGTCTGTGGCCGAGAAAATGTACCGTCGGATACACTTGAAGAATATTACAGGCAATCAATTTACATCCCTCTTCTTGATGCACTGATATTGGATATAAATACTTGTTTTACTAAAGAAAATCTGCAGTGTCTTCAAATCAATTCTTTGATGCCAGAAAACATTAATAAACTAAATCATAAAGGTGTGGTCGAAACTGTTTCTGCAATCAGTAATGTCTATGGGACCTTTTTTGGATTTAGTATCCAACACTTACCAGCAGTTGAATTTATATCGGAAGTTGAACTTTTTCGCCTTTGTGCAAGACTAGTCTTAAAAAAGGCGTGTGCTAAATCCAAGTAAAAGAAACTTTGGCAGAGCAAATGCTTGAGAATGAACGAGGAAGGAGGATTCAATTCATTACCTACTAAACTTTTTGTTGTTTTTTATTTGTGTTCAATATCACTCACAAATTGTTCCAAATTATTAAAACATGTCCTGTTAGTGTTGCCAGTGCTAAACGTAGTTTCTCAACTCTGCGAAGAATTAAAACCTTGCTGAGAACACGAATGACAGAAGACAGACTAGTTGGATTAGCACTATTTAATGTAAATCCTGAAAATGGAATTGAACTTTTTGCAAAGTCAAAAAATCGTAAACTAGATTTTGTGCTATAAATTGTTTACCAGAATACTAGTCTAACAAATTCTCGAGCATTTCAATAAATTGTGTATCATTCGCTCGTGGTTGTGATCGTGGTGGCGGTTTCCCTGAATTCGACTTAGAATAATTTCGAAGTTAGAATAATTTCGAAGTTAGAACAATTTTGAAGTTAGAAGATTTTCGATAGAGTGGATCTTCTCAGATACAAAGATAAGTGTTATTTTTATTCTTACAATTAATGCAACGATTCTTGTTAAGAATAAAACTAACTTTGCTTAAACACGTTTTGTAAAAGGCTCGTGGGCGATAAGCCTGGTATTATCGGTCACAAATTATATTAGTGTAGGTTATTTCCAATTAAAGTTGTTTAAATTATGCCTCCTAAAAATAAAAAAGAAATTTGTTTAGAAAACCCATCTCCTGCTGAGGTGCTTGGTCTTCGGCTTTGTGACTGCTGTTTAAAATCGAATGAGGACAGTTTGAAGATCCTGGTAGAAATAAAAGAGTTACAGCCAACACATAATGAGCTTAGAGAAACTGCTCATGAAATAAGAGAGATGAAGCACGTTTTTAAAAAAAATGAGAACATGGCATTAGCAATAGAAAAGCAGTCTATTGAAATTAAAGAATTAATCTTGAAAATTGATAATCTCACGAGCAGCACGACGAAAAGTTTGGATGAAAATAAAAAGACTACAAAGGAGTGGTCTAGTTTGTTTAAAGAGAAGGTTGAAGGTTTGGTTTCAGGTGGACCGGCACAGAAATCTGTGATGGAGTCATGGGCAGGAGTTGTGGGGGAAGTGGTTAAGAAAAACGTGCAGGAGGTAAACAAAGAGGTGCATCTTGTTTGTAAAGCTATCGAGAAAACTAATAATAAAATTAAAATTAGCAACGATTTAGAAGATAGGGCAAATAACATTTTATTATACAGGGTAGCTGAATTAAAAGATCAAGATGTTACGAAATGCGTGTCTTATGATAAGACGCAAGTTCTTAAGCTATGTTCCCAATTATCAGGGGGGCATATTGGCGAATTTGCTATAAAAGCTATATTTAGACTAGAGGCTAAGAGTGATAAAATACGACCAATATTGGTAAAATTCAATGATAAAATTGCTAAAAATATTATAATGGAAAATTTAGTTAAGATTAGACAGTTAGATGAAAATCTGAAAAACGTTGGTATTAGTCACAATCTAAATGTCGAACAAAGATCCGAAAGAAATAGATTGGTGGAAGAAGCTAAAAAACTGCAAAGTGAAAATACGGGGGAATTCATGTTTCGGGTAAGGGGTCCACCAGAAAATATGAAGGTAATAAAAATAAAAAAGAATGCAATCAGGTAAACGTTTTGAACATTATGTATTCAAATGTAGATTGCATTACTAATAAAATGAGTGAGATAAGATTATTAGTAGATAAAGATGACGTAACAAAAGATATCTTAATTTTTACTGAGGTAAATGCAAAATATTATGTAAATGAATTTATTGAATCCGAATTCTGGATAAACAATTTTAATTTGCATTCATATAATTTTATGAAAAAAGGATTTAGAGGTATATTTTGTTATGTTAGATATGATATTAAGTGCCAAATTATAAATTTAGGAATAGATTTCAATGAATATATGTGTATTAAAATAGATGAAAATCCTGATATTTTTATTCTTATTATCTATAGGAGTCCGAATTCAGGTAGAGAAAATAATAATAATTTATTTTTACTGTTAGAAGCTTTCCAATCTAAAATAGGAGTAAAATTAATAATTGGAGATTTTAACTTTCCAAACGTTGACTGGAAAAATAATACTTACAAATCAAATCTTAAGTCATCTGAAGATAAACTGATCAACTTTTTAAATGATAATTTTTTAACTCAACTAATTAAGGAATCTACAAGGTGTCGCGGATCTCAAAAGCAGTCCATTCTAGACTTGCTTCTAGTCGAGGACGTCGATTTAATCAAAAATTTAGTATATAATTCCCCACTAGGTAAAAGTGATCATTGTGTGTTAAATTTCTCCTTTATTAGAAATTTTTATAAATCAAAAACCATTAACAATATATCCAAATTTGATTTTAACAGTGGAAAATATAATTTGATGAACGAGTATTTGATTGAGAATCTGTACTGTGATGAGTCGGAAATAAATAACAATGTTGCAAGTAAAGACTCGGTTAACAATATGTGGCATTACTTTTGTCAAGTAATGAATGAAGCTATTAGGAATTATATTCCTGTCATTGATGCTGATAGAATTTTAAGATTTAAGTGCCATAAAAGAAAATTACCTAAAAATGTGGTTGAGCAATGCAGGACAAAAAATAAACTATGGAAAAAGTTTATCCGAACTAGAGATAATAATATTTTTGCAGAATTTAAAAATATCAGAAACAAATTAAGGAAATCTATTAATAAAATTAAAGAAGCTGAGACACTGAAATTGGCCAAAAAAATTAAGACCAATCCTAAGGTTTTTTGGCAACATATAAATAAAAACAGAAACTGTCAAACTAAGTTAGAATATATGATAAAAACTGATATAAACGGGTCTGCAACAACTATAACTTGTGACGTTGATATGGCAAATTGTTTAGCTGAATTTTTTAAAAGTGTTTATATAAGCAATGATAGTCTAGAAATAAGTCCCACAATTAACAATAATATTATTGTCCACATAATGGAGGAAGTAATAATAAACAAATACGCGGTCGAAAATAAAATTAATAAATTAAATAAATACAAATCAGCAGGACCAGATAATATTTTTTCAAGGGTTCTGATAGAATTTAAAAATTCTATTTCTAGCTATTTAAGCAATTTATACAACAAATCACTGCAAGCTCAAATGGTCCCTGATGATTGGAAGTATACCATCATTACCCCAGTTTATAAGAAAGGTGATAAAAATACTGCAAGTAATTATAGGCCAGTCTCTTTAAGTTGTATCTGCTGTAAACTGTTAGAATCATTGATTAAGGATGAATTAATAATACATTTTGATAGAAATAAGCTTCTAGATTATAGGCAATACGGCTTTACGAGAGGAAAGTCAACTACAATTCAGTTGTTAAAATTGATGGATATGTGGAGCAGTGCATTAGATAAAGGGGAAACAATAGAAGTTTGATCGTGTATCTCATGCAAAGTTAATTGATAAACTAGAAAATTATGGCGTCAATGGAGGCTTAATTAATTGGATTAAAGATTATTTAACAAACAGAACAAGTAGTGTTAGGGTTAATAATAGCACATCTAATAGATTTAAAGTTACAAGTGGGGTACCTCAAGGTAGTGTTTTAGGGCCACTACTTTACATAATTTATGTCAATGATATGTTTGAAATAGTTAAGAATAACTCGGCGGAGCTGTTTATGTACGCAGACGACGCCAAAATATTTAAAACTATAAAAAGCAGTGATGATCGATTGATATTGCAGAGCTGTTTAAATTCATTAGGAGATTGGAGTAAAAAATGGGAAATTAAGCTAAATGCTGGTAAATGTGTTGCGGTGAGATATGGACGCCAATTAGATGATCGTCGGCTATATAATATAGAAGGAGTGGAACTTAATTTTCTTGACAAAATAAAAGATTTAGGTGTTACATTCCAGAGTTCACTAACATTTGTAGATTACATTTATGAAATAATTAAAAAATGTTTTTCACTGTTAGGTATAATTTCACGAAATTTTAAAGATTTGACAAAAGATTCTTTTATATTGATTTATAAAGCTTTGGTTAGATCCAGATTGGAGTATGCAGTCAGTGTGTGGTCACCATGGAAGAAAAAAGACATAGAAGCCATTGAAAGAGTCCAGAAGAGAGCAACAAAAATGGTCAAGGCATGCAAGGGATTGAAATATGAAGACAGGTTGAGAATTTTGAAGCTTCCTTGTTTAAAGTACAGAAGACTGAGAGGGGACCTGATCATGCTCTACAATTTTATTCAAGACAAAGAAGGACGTTTGTGTTTTCCTAATATAAAGATATCAGAAGAAAGAAGAACAAGAGGTCACAAGTTCAAACTGGAAACACAAAGATTCAACGGCAACTGCAGAAAATATTTCTTCCTGACCAGATCGACTGCAATTTGGAACAACCTCCCTTCGAAAATCATAGAAGCCGAACACGTTAATGAATTTAAAAGATTAATCGGCTGTCATTTCGAAATAAGCGACATTATGTACAACTATAAAAAGGATTTTTAATAATATATACATACATTTATTTATAGAACATATATATGAACAATATTTTATATAATTCTAGATATGGGCATAGAGACATGTAGTTTGCGCCCATCATTTCCTTTATGTTTGTTTGTTTGTTTGTGTATCAATAACTTCAAAGTTTAATTTGTAAAATTATTTTACGAAATTAGAAGTTAACAGTTTTTGATGACTATGTGTGTTTTCTTATAAGCAGTAATAAAAGGCTACAAAAACAAAATTCTTTAATTATTAAAATTATTTTTTACTATTGTAGGGGGCGATGGCCCCCATCACTTCCCCCTATGGATCCGCCACTGGACCAAACGTTCTAAAAATAAGTTTACAAGAGAGCAAAAAACATTCTTGCAATCGCTGAACTTACATTTATAGAAGAACAACCGACATCCTGTAATTTTCTTAAACGTCAGATTTCTAACATCATGGTAAAACTCGCACTTTATGACATCATTTTGTATTTGAGTTGTTTGAAATGCTGAACATTTCGCACTTTCAAAACACAGAAGTCCGCATTTTAAGCTTGCGACGCGTAAATCGTGAAACATTGTAACGGTCTGCAATGAACTGTTAACCGAGCACAATTTTTCTTTCGATCTTATTTGGCTAAAAGTTGTAAATTTCTGATCGCATACTCCAATGTTCGATAAAACAAGAAAAGCAGCAATATAGTATTTCCAGTCAGTTGGATCCATTTTATTTATACAAAACAATTATAATACGCAATAGCTATAATTATAAAAAGTAATAAATAAAATTAGTTATTGGAAATATAGCTATCTCTATCTGTCTATCCGAAGTAGTAGATTATTACAAAACGGAATAGTGTTGACTGGACTACGTTATTTTTTATCCGAAATTGCTTCAATTAATGAAAATTAACAAGATTTAATGTAATTTAAAATACTTAAATATAATTTTACTTATATTAATATAAATTGAAAAAAATTTATGTAATTTAGTACAAGAAGAGAATGTAGAAAAAACAGAATTTATTAATTTGATTCTTAATTTTTCGATTAACCAGAAAGCTAGATTTGTATATCTACAACAAAATGTTGTGGTGTTGTTATTGGTAACCGATACTAATTGCCTTCTAGAATAGATTCTACCTAATGGTACAAAAACACATTAATGATTTTTCTTCAAATTTTTTTGCCGCTTTTATTAAACAATAACTTATCTTGTATCTATCTCTTCATTTCGTATCTATCTTTATCTCGATGGCATTCAACAAAATTGTTTAGCTTGTCATGATGTGCCTGTTTTGAATGAAAATCTAATTACTAATTGAAGAAGTTGATTCATCATTTTATTGAATCGTCGGTTTTCTACGAGACACATAGCATTACACTGCAATCTATCCAGCTGGATTGTTTCTATAATGGTTGAAGATTCAACACTGCGGCAAGATTTATCTTTTACGTCTGTGAGGACTTTTGAACTTTGAACTTGTTACGCTGAAACTTGGTAGTGTATGGAAGCATGGGCGCCCGCAGAAATTTTTCCAGGGAGGGCAAGCTTTTTATTTATTTTTTATTTTTCTCTCAAATTATCTCTCCTGTTTTTTTCGCAAAGTTGTGTGGGCTCTTGGGGCTCAATTAGGCTTCAAAAACTTTTTTGAAATTTTTTGTTCAAAATTTGGTATATAGATTACAATTTTCAGTTAACTTTATTTAATTTTACATCATAACAAAAATTCAAAAATGATTTAAAAACATCCTGAAAATTACAAAAATGCTGTAGTTGGAAAGGTTCATATCTCCGACACAGACAAGCTGTCATTGTTAGATAGAAATTTGGTGCCTTTAAGGATTTTCAGAAATGAGAAGGAAAATCAAGCAAAAGTAGAGGATCGAGGATGCATGCCCAAAGATAATAATGATGATATGCAGGAGCGGCGCTGGGCGGGGGGGGTCCAGGGGTCCGGACTCCCCCCAGCTCCGACAGGTGTCACCCGTGGGATTTTTGCAAATCCAAAGACTTTTTTTACTGGGGGGGGGGGTACTTGAGTCTAATTGGGTTAATCACTGTATTTTTAACTGGTTTGAGACTGAGTTTGACTATCTTCAGTTTGCAGTCTTTCTTTTCTTTCATTACTAAATTATTAAAGATACCAAAAAAATACTGCAGACTAAAAATAGTCCAAAAATTTTTTCGTCTGCGGCGGGCTTTCTTTTTTCTTCCTTCCTTTTTCAGACTATGTTTTTGCTGCATGGAGTTTAAACTATATTATAGTGGTTATTCTTAAACAATCTGTATAGTTTGATGATGATTCAATGTTTTTTGATGATAGTTCACTGTTTTTTTTTACTATTAAGTACTTTGTGATATTTTGAATAATAATTTTATTAGCTTTGTTCGTTTTCTGAACTCTTACTTCGTGTTAGTTGAATAAATTTTAATTTTTGAAAAAACTAGTAATAACAACAAATATTTTTATTTGAACTTTGCTTTGCCATAACAAACCTAGATAAACTAGAGAAAAACAGGACTGAATTGTGATCTGCTAGTGTAAATACTTCAGTATTTATTTCTTACATAGTTCTATTTCAGTTTTTAAAAAAAATGAGCAAAGGACTATAAACTATATATATATATATATATATATATATATATATATATATATATATATATATATATATATATATATATATATATATATATATATATATATATATATATATATATATATATATATATATATATATATATATATATATATATATATATATATATATATATATATTCTTTTAGGCAAACTCGTATTTATATGTATTGCCGTTATGTTGACGATATATTTGTTTCAGTTGATAACTTAGAAGAACTATTTAAACTGAGAGATGCATTTGTAAAAAATTCTAAACTACAATTTACTTATGAACTTGCTAATAATAAACATCAAATTCCTTTTTTGGATACTTTAGTTACTCGAAATGTATCAAAACTATCTTGTCAAGTCTATACTAAACCCACAAACACAGGCAATTGTCTTA